>SNQJ01S0059400.1:93779-110870 GCA_010110895.2 Picea sitchensis
AAGGTATAAGGATTTGAGGTCATGGACTTTCGGAGGTTGAAGGCCAGAGTCCATTGTGACCATTGATCATAGAGAATGAGTGGCACTAGATTATGTAGTTTGGAGGAGTGGTACTCTGGGGGATTTCTTTGCAAAATTGTTGCGGTCGAGGACCTCTGTAGGCCCGAAGGATGGAGTCCATCATGACCATTGATCATAGATGAGACGTAGAGGCAAGAGAAGGGATCTTCGATGGGTCGACACTTCAAGAGATTGGTAGTGAATTGTTTTAGAAACTATCGAATCTCAGAGTCTCGAAGCTCCTATCCACCGTAGATCTAAACAAGGAAGGAGGAAAATTGATCTGTAAGATCTCCAGTATTCAAAGAATCGACATTCGGGGAAAATGTATGGTAATGGGGGCAGAGCCTCGAAAGGGTTCAATTTTTGGAGCCCTGTAGGCCTGAATCAAAGGATAAGAACCTAACGATTAACGCTTGGTCACAACCACTGGTCACATGAATTTGGGGGCCAAAGGAAAGGGGCTAGCACCCAAAATTTGTTTTTAAGAACATGAAAGGGAAAAATTGTACAATTATCCATAAGTTCCTACTCAAAACTCAGAATTCGCCATGGAAACAACCATTGGAAAGGTATTGAATAGTAGAAGATAAATGGTCACCAAAAAATTGGATCTGAACAGTCAATTTCTCAATAAATAAATAGAAAATAATTCTGATATATTAATGAATTAGAATGGTTCATTTTCTTATAAAATTATTAAGAACAATTAGCCTAACAAAGTTTTGTTGGCTACACATTTTTCCATAATAAACATGTGTCACATTAGAGTCAACACAGAGTGAAAAAGTGGTGGATGATACTAAGGTAGTATTCATTCGAGAAGATGAAAACAAAGGGTTGAATGTCCAGTTCTATATGGAAGGAACTGACTCTAATGAACATGGAGGAGAAAAGGAGAAAGACATAAATCTGGCCAAGACGCTCATAAATTTGCAAACAGATGTCCAGAGCCACAAGGGTGATAATGAGAGGCTTGTGAATGATAAGGAACAACATGAATACTTCAATAGGAAGTTAGTCAAAATCCTRGATATAATTGAATATAAGATGGATAAGGAGAGTGGCTCCAACAAATCTGGAAGCCACGAGACCCTAGAAAGAAGGGAAGGTCAAGGAGTGGTAGCAGACATCACCATCACTCCCAAAATCATTCCCATAGGARATCACATAGTATCTCAATTACATCCCCTGTTAGGAAGAATAGGAGGTATGAGGTGGATGCGTTGAAAGGAGAAATTAATAAGATCAAGCCTCCTACTTTTGAGGGTGAGACATGAAGGATGAAGATGTCGAGACATGGATGTTAGGCATGAGAAAGTATTTCCAATTGCATAACTACTCTTCTCATGCAGAGGGAAGAATTTCTATCTAGGAGTTGAAGGGAAAGGAATCCATGTGGTGGGATAAACTTGTGCAAGTGCAACACCTCAGAGAGAAAAATGTGACTTGGAAGGAATTCAAGAGGCATTTTGAGAAATATTGGCTGGTACAATTGGCTACAGGAACCAAGAGAAAAGTGGTTGAGATAGTCAAATTATGTCCACTAGACATGAATGGGCTAAGTACCAAGGAAGATTTGAACATCCTACCACTGGGTTCATATTTGGTATGGATTGGTTGGACCAACACCATGCGGTCTTATACTTTCATAACAAGGAATTTACTTGCATGGATGAGGAAGGGAACCCAAAAACAGTCCAAGGAATTCCTAGGGAAGTTATTATCCAAGAGATCTCAACAATGCAGCTGAAGAAGTGTTGCAGGAAGGGATGCCAAATATTTGCAGCTCACATGGAGGAAGAATTTAAGGATAAGGTTCCAAATCTGGAGGATCACTCAATCCTGAAATATTTTGAGGATGTGTTCAAGGAGATACTGGGAATGCCCCCAAAGATAGATATTGATTTCTCTATAAATTTGATGCCTGTAGAAACTTTAGTATCAAAGAATACCTACAAAATGAATACACCAGAGTTGAAGGAGTTGCAAATGAAGGGTGAAGATCTTCTAAAGAAGGGGTATATAAGTACAAGTGTGTCACCTTGGGGTGCCCTAGTCTTGTTTGTGAAGAATAAATATGGGGCATTGAGATTGTGCATCGATTTCAGACAATTGAAAAAATTGACTATAAAGAACAACTATCCTTTTCCAAGGATCGATGATCTCTTTGATCAGTTAAAGGATGCAAATATATTCTGAAATATTGATCTTAGGTTAGGATATCATCAATTAAGAATCAAATATGAAGACATCAACAAGACCACCTTCAGGACAAGGTATGTTCATTACGAATTCACAATGGTGCCATTTTGGTTATCAAATGCACCATTTGTTTTTATGTGCTTGATGAATGGTGTTTTCCAGGAATACTTAGACAAGTTTGTCATTGTCTTTTTGGATGAAATCTTTGTGTATTCCAAGTCACAGGAAGAACATGAGCAATGTTTGAGGATGATGTTGCAAGTGCTAAGAGAGCATCACGTGTATGCCAAATTGAGCAAGTGCTCATTTTATCAAAATATAATTCACTATTTGGGGCATATACTATCTGAAGAAGGGATAGAAGTGGACCCTGAAAATATTGAGGCCATTAAAGGGTGGAAAACACCTAAGAATGTGAAAAAAGTCGGATCCTTCATGGGTCTAGCTGGATACTACATGAGATTCATTGCAGGGTTTTCAAGAATTGCTCACCCAATCACTTCCTTGMAAAGGAAGGGGGTGAAATTTMAATGGACAATAGAGTGTGAAAAGAGATTCCAACAATTGAATAAGTTGTTAACCAGTGMTCTAATTCTAAGGATTTATGATCCAAMTGAAGATTTTGTGGTTTGCACAGATGTGTGCAAAGAAGGACATGGTGGAGTCCTCAGTCAAAATGGATTTGTGATATGTTTTGAATCCAAAAAACTGAAAGAGAATGAAAGGCTCTATTCCACTCATGATTTGGAKTTGGCAGCCATAGTGCATGCTTTGAATAAGTGGAGTTACTACCTCATGGRAAAGAGGTTTGAGCTGAGGAAATACCATAATGGTCTGAAATACTTGTTTGATCAGCCAACTTTGAATTCTAGGAAGAGTAGATGTTGAAATTCCTCTGTGAGTATGACTTTGATATTAAGMACATCAAAGTAAAGGAGAACAAAGTGGTTGATGMACTCAATAGGAGAGTGCATGAAATKCATGCTAAAACCCTTATCATGTATCAAAATGATCACAAATGTAGAATTTCTCAGGCTGTAAAAACTTATTTGCAGTACATGGAGTTGGTAACGAAATTGCAGCAAGGAAAAATGCAACAGAAAGTTGAAGATTATGAATTGGGAATTGATGGAATTGTCTTGTACAGGAAAACAATTTATGTACCCAATTTTCATCAATTGAGGAGTATGATTTTAAAAGAGATGCATAATGTACCTTATGTTGGACACCCAGGATATCAGAAAATAATTTCAGGAGTCAAGAGCCAATATTATTGGCCAGGCATGAAGATTGTTGAATACATTGCTAAATGCTTGGAGTGTCAGAAGGTTAAGGCTGAGCATAGACACCCACCTGGGTTGTTGTAGCCATTACCCATTCCTGAGTGGAATTGGGAAGTGGTGACAATGGATTTTATCACCAAATTACCCAGAACAAGCAAGCAACATGATGTTATCATGGTGGTGGTGGACAAGCTTACCAATGATGCCCATTTCATTCCTATGAAGGTTACTCACAAGGAAACCAATGTTGTTGATATCTATATGATGGAAGTAGAATGCTTGCATGGTATACCCAAAACAATTGTGTTTGACAGAGACACAAATTTTACCTCAAAGTTCTGGAAGGGGTTATTCAAAGGGTTTAGAACAAATTTGAACTTCAGAACAACTTATCACCCCGAATCTGATGGGAAAATAGAGAGGGTGAACCAAGTGATAGAAGATATGATAAGGATGTATGTGATGGACAAACCATCTAAATGGGAAGATTATATAAAATTGGTATAATTTGCCTACAACAATGGGTATAAAGCATCACTGAAGATGAGCCCATTTGAGGTACTTTATGGAAGAAAGTGAAACACTACAGTAAGATGGGACAACCCAACTGACAGAGAAGTGGTTGGGCCAGAGTTGCTCAGATAAATGGAAGAGAAAATTATGAAGATTAAGTATAATTTAAAATAATCCCAATGACAGGAAGAAAATATATGTTGACAAGAAAAAAACTCACAGGGAATTTAAAGTGGGTGATCATGTTTTATTGAAGGTGAAAGCCAACAAAATTTCCTTGAAGTTGGGAACCTATTCCAAGTTTGTAGCCAGATATTGTGGGCCGTTTGAAATCCTAGAGAGGATTGGAACAATAGATTACATACTTGCATTATCTATGTCTATGTATATACATAATGTATTCCATGTATCATTTCTTAAGAAATATATACCTAATGTTAATCATGTTATTGATTAGAATACCATTCAGGTGGAGTAAGAAAGTGATTTTCAAGTGCATCCTGTACACATTCTTGACCGGAAAATAAAACAAATATGGAATCGATCCATAGGGATTGTAAAGGTCCAATTGACCTGGTACGGTCCTAAGGATGCAACATGGGAGCATGAAGATGCTATGCGGGAAGAATACCTGCATCTTTTTGAAGATTTTGAAAATCTTGATGATGTTATGTAAATGAGTTTCACTGAGGACAACGAAAACATAATGGGAGGGGATTGTAATACCCCAAGGCCAAGCCCCTACTAAATTGTAATGATGTTTAATGAATTTTATAGGATGGTGAGCCAAGTATTTATAAGCTTGTAACGTTATGTTTTTATTAGGTCGAAGAGCCTAGATGCTAAGGCCAATGAGCCTGATTTTGTATATGTAATTATGCAGATAATTAATAAAATACATCATTGTGTGTAGACTGACCATGAAGAAAGAGTTAAGGGGGACTAATATCCTATGAAGGGAAAGGTAAGGGGGATGAGAGGCTAGGAAAGAGGGGCTAATATAGAGGGATTAACCCAAGGGAATATTATAATGTATTTCTTGAAAATACTAAAGTTGGGAAATAAACCCAGCTATCCTAAGTTACTTTGGGGAGAGGAACAAACTCCAAGTGGATAGGAACGAGCTCCTGGAGAGCCAAGTGTCACCCAGGATGCATGCAAATTTATGTGGAAATTTCCATCGTTGGGGGGGTTCTCTCTCACCATTATGGTTGTCTCACAATTCTGCAATCTGACCATTCTCACCATCCTCATTCTCACCATTATCGCTCTCAGCATTCGGACTAGTTTGGCCATATTTACTCATGATTTCATTATCACTATTCTTTCTATTCATTGTCCCATTCACTCACGCACTAAGCAAGCACACAATAAGATACATTTTCACCATTGTTGAACCTTTTCCATTGTGAACCTCTATAATTGTTGATTCGTCCCTTGCCTTACCATTTTTGCATACTTTAGTTTGAAGAGGTAGGTTCTAATGCCCGTGGTTGAAGAAGCACGTTGTTAGGAATGTTATAAACTCTCTCCAGGTGAGAGAGTTTTCTGGGAAAGTGATTTCTCCTGGAGGGAGTCCAACAATATCTATAGAGATATGATAATTCTTGATCCAACTATTAGCACTCTATAAATATGTTCGGCTGATAAACAAATGACAGAGGTAACTATTTCAACCAACGTTTAGACCCAAAACTAGCCTTTTGGACCTAGAGAGGGCTCTCTCGTGAGACTTTGTCTTGATGCGAGATGTGGCTTTAAAATTGTTGGCTAGGTTTAACACCTTTGAAAAGACAAGTTCTCGTTATATTGGCACAAGAGAGTAAGACTTTGGGCCATGGAGTCAATTCAATAAAACGACATAAAAAAATGACTCGGTGACTGAACTTGAGAGTATAAAGGCTAAGCGAGCAATAGTATTCAGTGAAAAATTGTTGTGGGTGGTGAGGAGAAAAAGCAAGAAGTAACTTAGAGCACCGTCGCAGATGAATTCAAAGTTAAATTTAGAGGAAACATGTTTTTTATAAATGGTGCAAACAAGGGGCGTTGCGCAACGAATCCATAGGTTCAAACTTTTGTTATGATTTAGACAGAAAAAGGTATGAATAAAGAAAATAAGAAGTCTGTACACAAATAAAGGAAAACAATACATCCAACTACTACAATTATAATATTTTCATCAAATATACAAGACCTTTGCATTAATTTTCGATCGAAATCAAATTACATACAATAGTTACTATCTATACTAATTTTTCCAACCAACCTAGCTTACATCAAAAATATCAAATACATAAGTGAGGGCACCATTTGGGATACCCTGCTCTTCTAACTACTACCTCTAAAAACTAGGGAACTGACTGTTCCATATTACAAAAATCTTCGCATGACGGTTTTCTAAAAATAGACAACAAATACATATGGTTACATCATGACTGTTTGTAATCCTCCATGGTGATTTGGTTATCGATCATGTCTCATCATGGGGGATAGATGTGTCAATGATTTCCTTCGATCAAATGTATGAATGGACAAGTGTTTGTCAGAGCCCTTCTTTCTGCTGTAACGAATTTGATTTCTGTCACGTGCTCATTTGCTGGGGGAAAATGTGCGCGACAAGTGGTTGTTGATTGTCATGGTCGTTATAAGAAATGAAATTTTTTTCTTAGGGAGATGTCTCCTTCAAAATTGTTAAGGTTTTCTTTTTGTTTGTAGGTACAGGATGAACTTCAACTAATCTTGTTTCTTCTGCTCACTGGAACCAACTATGCAGGCTATCTCCTCGGCTGTTTCACATTCTATGGAGTGTTTTGCATACCTTTGTTCTAATAGATATTTTGTTTTGAGTAGATGTATGATCATATCCTACACCTCTCTGAGCTATATTTTGAGCCACGTTACATTCCCTTCGCAACCTTGTGTTGTCGACACTTCAATGGTCTTTGTCGTTAGTTGTTGTCTCATCTCCCTGTTTTCCTGGTACAGTTCGGCGATGGATAGCTTCACTTGCTTTAGCTACTGAGATGTTTCTTGATCATTGGTACTCGCAGAATCCATCCTCCTTGTTCTTATCCCACTTTCTCGGCTTGTACCTTCCAAAGGCTCCAGGCGGATAACGCGCATAAGTAATTCTTCAACAAACGATCATGCACGTAGTTCATTTGGGATTTGGGTTTCCCTAGCTTCCTTATTCTTCCTTGGCCTTCCCCTTATTCAAGATATTTTTTGTTGTGGAGACATGGATTCTAATATCCTTCCTTCCTGCGCAGTTCCTTCCACTCCAGGTTCTGTGCGGTGTGATGTCGTCGTTCCTGCAGGTAAATGGAAATTCCCCCTTTTATCCTTGGGGATGCTTGTTGTGAGTGAGAATGAATACCAATAACTTTGGGGCTTGGGTCTGGATATTCTTCCATTTCACGCACCCTTCTTTATGCTTTGAACGTTTGCCATAGAGAGACTATTATTTATATTGCATGTAATGGATCCGACGAATTCCTGAGATGGAGAATTTGATCGACCTGGGCCTGTGAGAAAACTTATAGATAGAGAATGAATCTAGTATCATGAATTAAACGGGTGCATAACCTCTGGGATTTATAACAGATCAGGCAGAAGGAGAAATCGTGCCAAGGAACATTGAATTCATGGAGACTAGATGTTTCGAATCGTGATGCATATTTCCCATAACACATCCCTGCATGTAAATTACATGCGATAAGGGTTGTAGGGCATACATGATACGAACGTTGCAATTTTTAATTCCTTCAGCTTTCATAATGAACTGATAATAGTTACAACACTTATCGATGTGACTTCCATTAACTACTTGACTCAACCTAGGGAATGTAGAGACTAACTTTTAACAGGACCCGACTCTCTAAGAACAATATACACATACCATTTACACATGTTTCGACTGTCACATCCATTCCTGTTTCCAAGGGCCAACTGGCCACTTGCTGACTTCGAACCTTTCATTTCTATGTRCTTGTCTTCACATGTTTTKCACATGGGMCATAACTCGACTAAAAACCGAMTCTAATTGAAAGAAAAATGGCGGCCTTAACAACTGGCTCCAATGGGGATTCTATCCTCCCTGTGAGGTAGCAAAAAACTRTAGACCAAGTGCCTAACCATTGGGCCTTATTTCGAATCTTTGACATTGCAATATGAAAAACAATACACAACCTAAAACTATCGATGCAACTTCTAAAAGACTCAGCATAAAACTCAGGGCCTTCACTTCGGGCTTCAATTTTCTATTGACCTACTAACTCAACAAAAACATGAAATGACTATTTACAATGACATGTGACTTAAATGGAAATTATTTCATCAGATAATGTTTGAGGAACCTGTCATTTATAGGCCCCCAACCGATGCACTGCCCATTTATTTCTTCCAGAAAATAAGAATTTTTCCGCGATGTGCACTGATTCTGAATGGACCCGTCCACAGATTATCGAACTTTTCATGCTTTCCTTTGTTGTCATTTCTTGCGTCTCATCTCAACACCAGATCACCCAACCAGGAATCGTCTGGCTAGGAACGCTTGTCAAATCCTTTCTTCATATTTTTTTGGTGGAGATGTGATCGATTGTACACCTATTCCCTCATCTTCTATTTGTGAACCATCTGATTTATTCTTCTCTACAGGCCATTTGGCCCAGTCTCCTCCTCTTGCAACAATTTTCTAACAAGTAACCCCAGTGTGGTATGGAAAATTACATTTTCCCCATATACAATATGGAAAGGCGACGTTGAGATGGACTTCTTGGTGGTAACCCGATCTTCCCACAATGCATAGATAAGATTTTTATGCTAGGATTTATTATTGTCTTGCAGGAGACTTTTGATGATCCTAGTTAGGATTTTATTTGAGGATTCTGCTAACCCATTTCCTTATGGGTAGTATGTCGTAGAATTCCCCAGGGTTATATTTTAATCCTGACAAAACTTTTCCATCCTCTTGGACTTGAATGCGGCCACGTTGTATGTTATGATCTTGATGGGACATCTGAATCTCGATAAGATGTTTGTCTCCAGAAATTGGATGATGACTACATCGGTATCTTGCTTCATGGGGATCTCTTCTATCCATTTAGTAAAGTAGTCGGTGGCCGTGGGTATCCATTTGTGTTGCACCGAGGATGGAGGATTTATTTCCCCTATGAAATCCAAACCCCACTGCATGAACGGTGCTTCAACTAAGATCAAATTTAGTGGTAGGGGCTGCAAATTTCTTCTCCCATTCAAAATATGACATTTGTGGCAGTTGGAGACTTATTTGTACACATCTGCAAAAATTTTAGGCCAATAGTAACCCTCTCTTTGTATTTTGTGTGCGGTGGTTTTCCAGTAATGGTGTCCCCCATAGTCTGCCTTGTGAAATTCTTATGTGGCTCGCTTCACATCATTTTCCAACAAAAAACTCAACAACATTCCCCTAGGATCTTTCCAGTAGAGTGAGTTATCTAGGATGAAAAACTTACCCTCTTTAAGCTTTAGAAATTGGGATTTGGTCTTACTTACACTCGAATGGGCCTAGAGATTCTTCAACACATAGATGATGTCTGCATACCACGATGAATTGACAAACTCCTGGGACATGCGCGCATTCGTTTCTTCCTGAGGAATTTCTGAGAGATCGACAATGAAATTAATTCCCACATTGTTGTATTCCGACTGCACCATTAGCTTCACAAGGCCCTAACCTTTAATTAGTTTTTTCAACTTAATTTCTAGGTCATATTTTAGAATGGCCGCTATCCACTTAGCTCTCCTCCCTTCGGGGTCAAGCTGAGTCAAGATATCCTTTATTGAGTTGTTGGGCACATAAGCAATACCGTGGTAGTGCAATATGTATGTACTGAACTCCTTCAAGGATTTAACTAAGGCATATGCTTGTTTTTCCATAATGTCATACCTTAGTGGAGCATCCCACAACGTCCTGTTGAAATAGGCTATAGGTTTCTCGAAGGCAATCATATGATTTGAGGAGAATGAAAACAGGATGAAATCTTTCATGAAGTTTGGACTAGCTAGAACATGATCTCTTGTCAATGCCACCTTGATATCTTCAAAATATTTCCTGTCTTCTGGATTCCACTTAATCTCATTCCCCTTCCTAAGCATGCAAGTTATGTTCTGTATAATTTCTTCCAAATTCGAGATGAATCTTCTCAAGAAGTTTACCTTTCCCAGGAAGGAATGCACTTCCTTCTTACTATGCAAAGTGACGATTTTTAGGATTCCGTCAACCCTGCTGGGATATATCTTGATGCCTTCTTTCGATATAATGTGCCCCAACAACTTCCCTTCTTCCATCCCAAAATGTGATTTCTTTGGATTTAGCGATATGCCAAAATTACTGCACTTCTAGAAAATGTTCTTCATATGTTCGAGGTGTTGTTCATCAGAGGAAGAGTATATCATGATGTCATTTAGATATATCAAAATGAACTTGTATGTTTCATCAACAAATACTATGTCCATTTCCCTATGGAAAGTGGCACCAGCATTCATCGGGCTGAAAGGAATCTTGGCATACATGAATGTTCCCCATGGAGTCGTGAAAGCCATTTTTTCTCTGTCGTCTAGGTGGACCATGATTTGATTATACCCTGAAAAAACCATCCAGCATGGACATATTCTAGGACCCCACCACCTTTTGCAGAATATAGTCCATTTTAGGGGGAGGGTATTGATCCTTTAGGGACACTTTTTTGAAGTTTCAGAAGTCCACACAGAGTCTTATATCGTCGCTCTTCTTTCTTACAGGTACCAAATTAGCTACCCATTTTGAGAATCTTAAAGAAATGATAATCTTAGCTTCGAATAGTTTCTTTACCTCTTTTTCGATCAACGACAGTATCATGGGATTTATCTGTCTTAAATTCTATTTGAAAGGCTTATGGTCTTCTTTGAGAGGGATAACATGTTGGATTACTTTAGTTTCATACACCTTCAAATCATCATAGCTCCATGCGAAAACGTCGGGGAAGTCCTTCATGAGATTGAAGTAGTATTGCTTGACTTCTGGACTGAGCGTTTTCGATAATTTGATTATTTTCGGGTTCTCCTTAGTGCCAATGTTGCAGTCCTCGACATCCTCTTCGTTTGCAATGATCCTAGAATTTCTGGCCACGTAATTTTCGTTGAAAATATTTTCCAGCAGCACTAATCCCTTTGGGATGATGCTATTTTTCAGTTGTACTATGTCCCTTCCTGCTATCTGGTCCTGGAAAGGGTCATTATTATTGCGCACATCCATACTCCCATCTTCGTCGTAACAAGATTCATCATTAATGTTTATATTAGTGAACTCGTCGCCCATTTCGAGAAACCTCTCCACATGTTTGTCATATTCAAACATCTGCTAATGTTTGATATTATCATGTACTATCGGTCTGTGTATGAATTCGATCTCGTATTTTCTGTTAGGGAAGATGGGGATTTTGAAAACCGAGGTCGAGGTGGCCAATGCATCAGTGATCTAGTTTTTCTCTCTAGGGATAACTGACAGATCGTATTCCAAAAAATTCTCGAGGAGATCCAACGACAAGTTTTTGTATGCTCTTAGCATGGGATTTTTTCCCTAATATATGCCTTTGACATGGTTTATGACCATTTCAAAGTCTCCACGCACTGCTCTCTTCTTTGCTCATAATTATTTCAACACCTTCAGGCCCATAATCAATGCCTCATACTCAACCATGTTGTTTCTGCATTCGAACATGAGCTTGTATGAGGACATATTTGTGCCCACCTCGGGGGGTCTTACCCATACACCGACACCTACTCCTTCCTTACCAACCATGCCATTGAAACTCATGTTCCATGTCTCATTTTCCACACAATATTTTGGGTCGATGCACTCTGTTTCTTTCTAGATGGTTTCCTCATCGACTGTCATGATGGTTTTCGTCTCTTCCTCCTCAAAACCTAGGTCATTATATAATATAAAGGAACCAACCTCAGTGTCAATGGAGTATATGGAGTGATTATTTGGCTGCCTCTTGCTTCTTACCATGTATTTCAGTAGTACTTCTCTGTATAACCATCAGTCCTAACCAAAGATAGGAATGGTGGCGTATGACATGTCCATTTGCAGGGTCCCTTTTAACTTCGCAGCCCATGACCTGGCTAGCAGCATGTCAAACTTAGGGGGTATGTATTCCACAACCATGTCCATAACCATGTTCTTTGAAGGAATTTGGGTCAAAGACACAACCAAGTCCTTGATCAGACCCAAGCACTTGACTTTCCTTGAATCAAAAGAGAAAAGGTCCTTGTAGGGCCTAGTGATATCCAAACCCAATTCATCCATGATCTCCTTGGGCATGAGGTTGTGCGATGCATAGGAATCTATCATGGCATTATGCAGGGTTATGTCATGAACCTTTATAATGACGTAGAATGGGGGGACACCCTGAATATCACTTGTCTCTTCAATGTGAAGACCAAACATGATGGCAAGGTGATAATCTTAGATATTCAAAGTATCGGGGACCCCTCCCATGTTCAAAATTTTAATAATCTTCTCTCGATACTCGCCCTTTCTGATAAGTTTGTTGAACAGGACAAAGATTTTGATTTTACCCATTTCATGCTCAAAGTTAAAAGGGGGACAAACTTTCTCAACCTCTTTTCCACACACTTCCTGACTTGTCTCCGATGCTTTCTTCGGGGCCTCCTCCTTCAACTTTGCCTTCTCCGTTGCATCCTTGGTCATGTTGTATGGTCTCGGTCAACTTGTGGAAGGGGTGCCGCCAGAGTTTTCCTTATGGGATTTATCTTTTGAGCTTCAGTGTGCACCTCCTTTCTCCTGAGGTTATATTTCTTCTGAAAATGCATGATGGCATTCTGGTAACCCTTTCTGAACTCTTCTGTTTCCCAAGACAACACATCATCAGTTTCCTCAATCCATGCATTGTCTGTATCCAACATCAAATCATCTTTTTGGATCATGTATCGATCATGTTCTCTCTTTGTCAAAACTATGTGTGAGTTTTTGTTTTCACAACAATGCATTTGTTCTTTGAAGATTTGATAGAAATCTTCATCCGCGTAGTTGTTTTGGAATTGAGGCCTTTCCTATTGGTCACCTTGATCTCTCTGATCACTCTGTTCCCTCTGTCTAATATGGGGAACTTGAACCCTTCTAAGGTTCTTATTCCTGGTTTGGGGGTCATGCTATTCTTTGACAATGGGTTTGTTTCCCATAGACATTTTCTCCATTATCTTTTTCATGGTTCTCATCATTAAATTGAATTTTTCATCTACAGATCTCGATGTTGATGGCTATGCATATCCTTGGGGATTCTTATCACCTATGTTGAATATTTTTTTGATCTTCCTCGACGCCATCATATTTAACTCGACCTTGATCACATTGCTCATTATCGCATCTAGATTCGTTGATCTTCTTTCTCTCAACAACAATGCGAAATCATTGTCGAAGGAGTCGATGTATTGCAACTGTGTAGATCCAAGAGGTGGTTGGAACTTTGCGATAATTGAGTTATAAACTTTCATGAAGTGGGATGAGAATTCTTTCACCGTCTCGTCCGATGACTTCTTCATATTATTGTACTGTGTTAACAACTGCAAGGGGTTTTTCTTGTCTCCCTATCTATTGATGAAAAATGTTTCGAACGCGATGAAGTCTTGAATACTTGCTGGTCATAGGGATTTGAACCACTTCCTCACCTCTCCTGCAAAATTCTACACGAACAACTTCATTTTCACGTCTACATAGTCTACCTCTTCCAAGTCGACGAAATCGTTGAACCAATTCAGATGCTTTTGGGTTGAAACATTCCCTTCAACATTGTAAAGCTTAATCCTCTGGTTGTAATTCTGGGGTAGATCATACAACTGGGATGGCACAATGAGGGGGGAGAATATGGAAGCCATGGCTCTATGAGGGTTTAGGACTTGGGGGAGATTATTAGACACTAGGGCTTGGAATCTCTTCTAGTCGAAAACTATCTCATCCATATGGTTTCCGACTTAGACCTGAACATGGTTTGCTCAAACAATGCGTCAAACTCAAGGTTGTCAATTCTTTGCACGTCATCTTTTGGTAAGGTTAGACTTATGTCTAGGTAATAGAACAGTTCCGATGCTTGATCTCTAGTCCTGCACATAATTTTCTCGAGTTCGTATAGAGGCTCTACAGGGTTTGGGTCAGGATTTTCTCTAGTATAGATTGCCTTCAGAGCTAGGGTTCTTGAACTGTGCTACTTGGAGCTACTGGTGTTTTTGACTGGAGTCATTGGGGTAAAGGTTTCATCCGGTACATATGTTTGTACCTATGTTACCCTCAGGGGTCAAACTACAATGTTAGTCATTCTCCCAGGGAAAATATAGAATGTTAACACTCTGTAAATCGGTTTGGCTGATAAACAGACGATAGAGGTAACTATTTCAACCAACTTTCAGACCCAAAACTAGCCTTTCATACCTAGAGAGGGATCTCTCGAGAGACTCTGTCTCGATGTGGGATGTGGATTTAAAATCATTGGCTAGTTTTAACACCTATGAAAAGATGGGATCTGGTTATATTCGCACAAGAGAGTAAGACTTTGGGCTATGGAGTTGATTCGAGAAAATGAAAGAAACAAATGGCTTAGTGAATGAAATTGAGAGGATAAATGCTAAGAGAGAAACAGTCTTCAGTGCAAAATCATTGTGGGTGGCGAGGAGAAAAAATAGGAAGTAACTCGGAGCACTGTCATGGATGAATTCAGAGTTAACTTTAGAGGAAATACATTTTGTCTAAATGGCACGAACAAGGGACGTTGCGCAATGAATCCATAGGTTCAAAATTTCGTTCCTATTTATATGGAAAAATATATGAATAAAGAAAACAGGAAGTACGTACACAAAGAAAGGAAAACAATACATTCAACTACTACAATTATAATCTTTTCATTAAAGCTACAAGACCTTTACATTAAGTTTCAATCGAACTCAAATTACATACAATAGTTAGTCTATACTAATTTTTCCAACCAACCTAGCTTACATAAAACATATCAAATATATAAGCAAGGGCGCTGCTTGGGCTACCCTTCTCTTCTAACTACTACCTCTAAAAACTAGGGAACTGTCTGTTCTGCGTTACAAAACTCTTTGCATGATGCTTTCCAAAAATAGACAACAAATACATCTGGCTACATCATGACTATTTGTAATCCGCCACGAGGATTCGATTATAAATCGGGTCTCATCATGGGGGAGTGATGTTTCAATGCTTTCCTTCGATCAAATGTCTGAACGAACAAGTGTTTGTCAGAGCCCTTGTTTTTGCTGTAACAACTTTGATTTTTGCTGCATGCTCATTTGCTGGGGAAAAATGTGCACGGAAAGTAGCTGCTGACTATCATGGTCGTTATCATAAATGAAAAAAAATTCTTAGGGCGATGTCTCCTTAAAAAATATCAAGGTTTTCTTTTTGTTTGTGGGTACAAGACGAAATTCAGCTAATCTTGTTTCTTCTGCTCGTTGGCGAGAAATGCACGGGCTATATCCTCGACCATTTCACATTCTCTGGAGTGTTTTCCATTCCTTTCTTTTGATAGTTGTTTTACTTTGTTTAGATGTACGATCATATCCTTATCCTCTTTGATTTGTCTTTTGATACATGTTATGTTCCCTTCGTGACCTTGTGTTGTCGATGCTTCAATGGTATTTGTCACTAGATGTTGTCTCAGCTCCCTGTTTTCCTGGTATAGTTTGGTGATGGCTAGCTTCGTCTACTTCAGCTGATGAGATTTTTATTGATCATTGTTACCCGAGACATCCATATTCCTCATTCTTCTCCCACTTTCTCAACTTTTACCTTCCAAAGGCTCCAGGAAGACAACGCGCATAAGTAATTCTTCAACAAACAATCGTGCGTGTGGTTCTTTTGGGATTCAGGTATCCCCAACTTCCTTATTCTTCCTTGGCCTACCCCTTCTCTGAGTTATCTGCTGATGGGGAGACAAGGATCCTACTATCCTTCCTTCCTGCGCAGTTCCTTCCACTCTAGGTTCAACATGGTGATATGTCGTAGTTCCCGTGGGTAAAGGGAAAATCCCCCTTTTATCCTTGGGGATGCCTGTTGTGAGTGAGAACGAATCCCAATCATTTTGGGGGTTGGTTCAGGTGATTCTTCCACTTTGTGCACCCTTATTTATGCTTTGAAAGTTATTCATGGCATGACCGTTATTTATCTTGCGTGAAGTGGATCGAGTGAATGCCTGAGATGGAGAATTTGATCGACCTTGGCCTACAAGAAAACTTACAGATAGAGCATGAATCTAACCTCACGAATAAAATGGGTGAAAAACCTCTAGGATTTATAATAGATCGGGAAGAAGGAGGAATCGTTCCAAGGAACACTGAATTCATGGTGACTAGATGTTTCAAATCAAGATGCAGATTTTCCATAACACATCCTCGCATGTAAAGTACAGGCGATAAGGGATGCAGGGCATACATGATACAGACACCGTGATTTTTCATTCCTTTGTCTTTCATAATGAACTGATAATAGTTACATCACTTACCAATGCAACTTCCATGAACTACTAGACTCAACCTGGGGCACGTAGAGACTGAATTTTAACAGGACCCAACTCTCTGGGAACAACATACCCGTACCATTTACGCATGTTTCGAATCTGACTTCGCTTCATGTTTCCAAGGGCCAACCGAACACTTGATGACTTCGACCCTTTCATTGCTACATACATGAATTCACATGTTTTGACACATGGGTCATAACTCGACTGAAAACCAACTCTAATTGAAAGAAAAATGGTGGCGCTAACATCGAAAAGTTGTTGAAACGATGGAAGGCAAGTAGAGAAGCTGATGGACTATGGAACAATGAAGGTGCATATTCCTAGGGTGGGACAACCATGTGGGGAATGAGAGTCTATGAGAAGTGGGTGTAAGTAGGATCCTTGGAGGGAATCCTTCATGTTGCATTGTGCATCTTTTCGTAGCCTCAGTCTAGCCTAGGATTCTCTTACCC
>SNQJ01S0059400.1:111181-121953 GCA_010110895.2 Picea sitchensis
TGTATGTATGTATGTATGTATGTATGTATGTATGTATGTATGTATGTATGTTAGAGCATGATAGTTTCATGTAACATGACCAGCGTGGGTGGCAAGGGAGACCATGGGATGTTACAGAAAGAGAAGAAGAGAGGTAGAAAGTGTGATATATAAAAATGAAGTAAGCTAAATTAATCACAATTGTTATTATATGAGAGAATATGTGATGTGAGAGGGAGAGAGAGGAAGATAGACAAGGGGGTAGAGAGAGAGAGAGGAAGACATAGAGTGAGGTAGAGAGAGAGGAAGAAAAATAGAGGGGTTAGAGAGAGAGTGTGAGAGTACTATAATAGTGTGAGAGTGTGTTAGAGTACCATGATAGGTCGAGACAAATGACATGGAGAGAGAGAGAGAGATAGAGAGAGAGAGAAGAAGATCATAGGTCATGAGTGAGATGGAGAGAGAGGGAGGGAGGGAGGAGTACAAACAAAGGGAGGTATATAGAGGTGAAATGGAAGGCCAAGGCATGTGCTAATTTTTTCGTTAAAAATGAAAAATATGGCTCAACTTGTTGGCTCTCTCCCTCCCTCATATTGTTCTCTCCCTCTCCCCCTCTATGCATAAGAACCAACTACCTCCACTTTGGCCCTAGTAGACCCATTGTTGGTTTTCTATTCTTCTACTTAGGATTATTTATGGGTTATCCTGATTCCTACCTTATTGTCATAGATTGATCCCTGTTCATATTTGATAAGCTCCCAAAACAATCCCTCTAAAACTATCGGCCCCTTTGGTAGACAAGAAGGAAACACAACACACAGAGTGCACTGTGCAGTCTCACCCGAGATAGATCTATGGGTGGCAACAATACTCATGTGTTCGCAACCTAGGAATGAGTGGAGATCTACGATTGTATCTTGTAATATTTATTTATTTAGTTTAACATCTGATTATAGTAGTCATTCTATTCATGCATGTGAAATACTATATCTAACAAGTTAATTCATTCATCTAACATTCACCACTTAAAAGAAATAAAGACACATACATTCATTCACACAACACAGGGGTTACCATGGTTTGCCACCTCCTGGGTTACATCCACAAAGATCTATCTCTCAATCTCTTTATTATGGTTCAATAGTATGTCATCCCGCGCGTGTTTACAATCCTAGATCTCACTCTCTTCAACAAGCTGCTCGATCCCTGTGAGGCTAACTAGATCACACCAGGCTCCTCAGCCTGGGATCTAACCCTTGAGATCCATTCTCTGTTTTCATACTCTCTCTCTTCTCCCCCTCTCCCTCTCTCTCAGTACTACCTATTTATATTCTTGGTTCATCATCCATTACAATACATTGTAAAAACCCTAACCCTAGCATTGTTAGGTCTTCCTTGCATGCACGCCTCACATGCTTCCCTCACACATACTGATTTTCCTTTTAGCTGTCCTTTCCTCCTTTCATGCTTCTCTTCCCAAAAATATCCTTTTCCCCCAACTAGGTCTATGTCCAACACCCATATATCCCTATACGGCCCTCTCCTATACCTAACCTAACTTAAACATGGCCACGACGCCCCCCACACCTGATCCCAACTAAGCTCCTTATGGTTGTACCTCTTCCTAGGGTCTTGTACATAAACCCTACACATTCAACCTAGTTCTCTAACCATTGTTGTATGCCTCAAATCCCTTCCAATTCTAATCCCATAGGTCCCAAGTTTTCACCATTGGTCCTGCATAATAGTAACCGGGACAAATATTGAGAGACTAGGCATGACCGCGACCCGATAATGTATGCATGAGTTATATGTGTTAGATGAATAATATGAAGAAATCCCTATGAATGTTTTGTGCCTGATTTATCCCCCTAAATTTTGAGAAAATTCATGAATGGAATGAATCTCGTATATTGATTTCAGGTGGTAGGGAAAACCAACACATGTGATAACAATTTCGTTAAAAATGAAATAAATGGCTCTTGTTGGATCTCTCCCTCCATCTAGTTCTCTTCCTATCACCCTCCATGCACATAAACCTACCTCCACTTCGTCCCAATACCCTTACATATAACTATAAAACACATATTAAATACAAATATGAGTAAATTACATTACAAACAAATAACAAAAAAAAAAAAGTAAAACAAATACAAAAATATACATTTCAAACATAAAAAACACTATGGCGCCAAACCCCAAGAAAATAAACCATCTCCCAAACCGATTGATGACTGCATTGTTCAAACCCACCTTCCAGTGAGGAGAGTGTGGATAGGAGAAACCCACTAAAATTTTCATTGGATCGACCCCACTTTCCAATATAGATGTGGAGAGGACAAAACCACTAACAGTTGCATTGGATCGACACTTGTGTTACGAGGAAACTCTCTCTATGGCTAAGGTAAACCACAAAAGACGAAAAGGACTGCATAAATCAACTTTATTCAAAACATATTATATATAAACCAACATGCAAGCGAGATAAGAAAGAGGCCTACCTCATCCACATGTTCGATGAAGTCCGCCATTGAGCACTTGAACCCAAATCTATATACTTGCAACTAGTTCCCAACAAACAAGCAAAGAAAGCATATGGTGATAATGTAAAAAGTTAGCACATTAGATAGAATAACCCATTAATAACATAACAAATACGCCCATGGATAATAACTCATATATTTTCAAGATATCAATTGGACGGTGAAGGAGTATTTCTATTAATGAAAGATCAATAGAAGTGGAAATATTACAGACTTTCATGTTGGCACAGCTTAGAACTGAGAAACTAAGTTCCTTCCAGCTGGGCCTCCAACACTTCAATCCTCCACCAAAGGAAAGCTCATTGAAGGGAGACAATGGGGTTCTCCATGAATAATGGAAGATATTGGGGGCTGAACACTATGTTTAGACTTAAAGGACAAAGGGATGCAGACTCAATATGAAGCAATAATTTCTCCAGAGTAACTCTGCTGTCAAAGTTGAATTCTTCTCCTTTTCCATAGCTCAGAATTGGCCCATTTATTGGCTTCAAAATGGAACTGAAGGGTCGATTCAGAACGTTTCTAGTATATGGAAGGCCAAGGATTAGATATCTCCTATCATGACATGGAAACCCGACATTTAATTTTCATTTTCTAGCACAAATCCCGATGTACGCGGGCTGCAGTGGAGTAGCCTGCGTATACACTTGCTGTATAGTGTGCAATATGCATACAAGTGGAAAAATTTGTATTTTTGTCTCTGGATTTTAGTAACATAGAAGATAATTCTTCATAGGGAAATGTAATAAGTCCCTCTCTACAAGATTTCATAGGGTGAGGCAAATCTTTCTCTAACAGATGCCCCCTAATGTGTGAGGTTAGAGGAGTATTTACGTGGCTGAAATACATTATAAATAACCCAGAAGTGGAGTGGTAGGGGACTAATTGGATGAACTCATTGCTCATTAAATTATGCATTGAATTTTTATACATGGTTGCCAATAAAATTACACAGCATATCCATGTGAAAAATATACCAAACAAGTGTCTGTGGCCATGAATAGGCAAATACAAATGCGGTTACATGCCAATAGATGTCATAGTCATGAACAAGACCTAGTAGAACTAGTCTAAAAAACCAATATGAAGATATCTATATACCATGAAGTACAATCTACTCTCCCATGATCACTGAAGTCATATAAGTACTAGTCCAATGAAAAGGAAGTAACAACTTAGGAAAGTTGCGACCACATAGTGATGTCTTCAAGTCTTCTACACAATCCTCCAAGGGTGCAAGTCTACATCATGTGAATAAAGGAGTTGAGGTTGAACACAATGAGACATCGTTTGATTACCGATCATTTAGGTATACTATTAACAAACACGAGAGAGCCTACTAATAATGAAAGTAGGTATCAAGGCACCGAGTACATTCTTACAAGTGTGAATAGAGGAGTCAGTGTCGAACACCTAAAGAATCCATCGATCAAGAGACATTGATGTATTCCCAACTATCGATGGTGAGATATCCTGCCACTGATGACTGTAATCCTCAAGGTACTCATAAGACTCTAGGTCCCGTTTCCAGAATAAATGAGCTAAAGTCGATGGAAAGAGACCCGCTGAAAGGAGAGCATTAAGGCATCTCTTATCAGTCAGCACGAGGTACAAAGAAGGAGCTTCATGATTTGGTGAGAATCAGATGAGGAACATGTTCACGAACCAATGACCCAGTGTGTATTTTGCATGTGCCAAGTGCAAGAGGTATACGAAAAATACCCTCTAAATAGAAACCAATGATGAAAATTGCTGACAAAGGTGAGGAAACAACCAATAAGGCTAATGGTATCCAAGACACCAAACTAATCCAAATGTGTGAATAGATGTCTTACCGTCGAACATAAGGGAAACCACCCAGTCAACAATCAATGATGAAATGTCGACTACTGGGTTCAAGGTTACCTACCAATGATGAAGGTAGGGCTAGGGTGTGTGCATGATAGGACTGCAATATCATGTGATTCTGAGAAAAACTGAGGGTATGGCCGACATGCAAAGTCAAGAGTTATGAGGAGTGGCCGACACAGGTTGAAAGACTTCCTTTGAACAAGAGCATGAGACATATGGAGGACTCTGACAACATACACCAATAATGAAACCATGAGATGCAGGAGGCATCAATGAAATTCTCTATAGGGACTATAAGAGTAACCAGTCTGTAGAGAAGACTATGTAACGATATAAACTTCCTAAGGCCATGCTAATCCCAAAATTGTGATGATAAATGGACTCAATAACTTTGTGCTATGTTCAAAGGAGACACAAATGCCACCAACATAAGATAATACTCCCTTCCCACCCATTTTTTTTTTGTTTTTTCATAGACAAATGAATGTTATGATACAAAGGAGGAAACAAGTATCGTAAGTAAGAAAAACTAGTTCCAACAATGGAACATACCTATTCTCAATGCAGGGAAATGCAAGCAGGATATGGACACTCGGGGGTATGTTCCCTCCTAGGTATAGGGTGTCAAATTGTGAAGGATATGAACAAGTCTCTACTTGGTTGAGGATGAAAAATTGTTGAGGCAAACAGTTTATAACCCTAAGTGAGAACCAACTATAGGATCAATACTACAAGCAAGGGCATGAGATGCAATCACAAATTAATGCAAAAAAATGTCCTTTTTTATGTCTTTTAGTCTACTTGCTGTGAAAAAGGGATAAACTTGTGCCAAATAGACGTCTTTTCAAAACCAATTTACGAGTGTGAAATAGACAAGTTCACTCGACAATCTTTTCACTTTTTGATAACGAATCAGAAAAGAGTTTAACTAAGACTCACGAACTTTCAAGTCCAATTTAACGAGTGTGAAAGGGACAAATCACTCGACAATATTTTCTCTTTTTTAAAGACGAGTTGGAAAAAAGATTAAATAAAACTCATTTGGGAGTCCTAGGGGAATAAGGTTGCATGTTTATGAGTGATAAATGAGGCTCAGCATCAAGTCAAGTACGAGCTATGAGGGACTCCTGGTCCTATGAAACAATATTTGCATGGGCACTAGATGGAATAGAGGATATAACTAGGGCACCCATGTTCAGTAAGTCTCTACCACTTGACTATGACACTACTTTATAGAATATGGAAGGTATTGCGTCACAACAAATGGGTTCGTACCTAGGGAATAAAGAGTGGAAGTTATAGGATAATGCTAAAATGCATAACATAGTATATTATATGTTGGGTCATGAAAATACCTGCTCGTGGTGACGAATGACCAACATAATGCTGAAATCAACAAGAATCCCAGGTTAAAACTAAAAAAACCAACTCGATCCACCTTTGTATTAGTCCATTAGGTGAAAAAATGGCTTAAAACTATAGAAAGTGGGTAAAAATAATTTATAAATAGTAACAAAATAAAAAATTAATATACCATTTTGATTTTTTATCCAACTAGTGCAAATTGGACCAAAATACCTTCGATATTCAAACAAGGATTATGGGAGCATCAAGAAACGAAATCACAAACCGTCTAGATTAGGTAATTCTTGTTCTCTTCCTCTTCAATTTCAGTGGATTAAAGTTTTGAATTAGTTTCTAAATTTTTAGTTATTGAGGGCGCAAAATGTGATTTTCGGTGTACATGGGTTGACTTCAATCAGGTTGCGTATACAACGAGGTATACACCCCTGCGGAAACTATAAGGAGCGTATATCAAGCCCTACATGCAACTGTAATTGAAGTAGACCGCGTAGATGCAAACAAAGAAATTTTTTAAAGGGTTCTAACTCAATTTTTTATTTGTTGTTTTGTAGGATGGTTCTTGAATGGAGAGAGAGAGAGAGAGAGCAAAAGGAGGTTGATGCTGATGTAGATTGAGATACGGGGGCCCAAATGGCCTTAAAGAAACGTGGCTTGTATAAATTTTGGGCACTCAAAGGAATGAGAGCATAGGTGAGGCTGCACGACATGATTGTGGATTACTAGGACCCTAAGAGTGAGAGCTTCAATCTCAATGGGAAACCATTGAGAATTGAAATAGAGGAAATTTACTTTTTGACTGGTCTATCGCGTCGGGGAGAGGTTGTAAACCTTAAATCATGGGAAGCAACGAGCATGATGAAGATAGAGGAATATATTGATGCCCATTGTGTAGCAGGGACTCCTAAGGTGGGGAGTCAACTCCCTATCTGAGCAATAAATGATCTGAATCTGAATATTATTTTCTTAGTATTGACTAGGATCACAGGTTCAGCCTTGTTGAACCAAGCATCAAGGCCGCTCATGTTCTATGTGGTGTAGTGTATAAGACCCACAGTATATGACTGGTGTACCTCACTACTAGAAAATATGAAGAGCTAGTTGACAGAGTGAAAAAAGGGAAGTAAAATAAATTTTGGGTTTGCCTCTATCCTATGCAGTTTATTTTTCGAGTGGGTTCTAGGTTTGGGACCTAGAGTCAAGATTATTCCTAGAGGACCTCACGATCCAACCATGGCACGATGGACTAAGGTAATGAGGCAACAGGGGGAGATAGGGTTACGACAGCCTACAATGAGGATTTCTTCTATTGGTGGCAGTGACAAGTCATTTCTCTGGATGACTATCCCTACAAGGGGATTGACTTCATAGGAGATTGAAACATGCCACTCCCACCAGGGACCACCTTATATGGTGACATAGGTATGTCAAGTGTTTTTACATATTTCATTTTTTTGTATAATAGAAAAAAAAAAAATTTGGATGATGCTTAATTATTGAGTAGACATTTTTGCAATGCAAACGTGGTTCCACGACAACCAGAAGGATTCCCTCAACATAGACAGAGGAACCCGGGAGACAAGGTAGTGGGATGAGAAGTTGGGAGGGTCCTACAAAACGTGGAGGGAAACCTGTCACGTTTGACTCACAGGATACCCATGGTTCAGGTAGAGGATATGCCTGAAGCCATGCAGCAATAGGTGGTTGGTGTACCCTGGGCATGGGTATGACTCTTTCGGCGTCTCGAAAATTCCATGGTTTGCTACCATGGTACACATCCGACACCATAGGAGTAGATATTGTGGGATATTGTAATACCGGTTGTATATGTGTATTGATGGTATTAGACCCAATTTGTGTACTATAAACACCATATCTTTTGAAATATATAAAAAGGGATCTTCGGCTTTACTTATATTTTACAATGTCTACATTGATGAGATGGTTTTCTTTGCTTTAATTATGTTTCAAATGCCAATCTAAAAAAAAATTAGCATAAGCATCAGATACATGATTAGAACTCCTAGGAATATTATAACATGTAATAAAATCAAATTTTCGTTCTAAAAAATGTACCCGTAGGAATCGTCGGAGTAAAGTAGGATCATGCACGTGGTAACTGCCATTCAACTGACATATTACTAACTAGGAATCAGGGAAAAATTATGAACATCAAATACCATGTGAGATAGCATCGCATGAAATTTCTATAACAATGCTATATTCAGCCATATTGTTCATGGATGGACCTAGGCATACGCCACTTGAAGATACCAGTAGACCCTCGGGCGAGTAAACCACCCAAGCGGCGGAAGACAAGTTTCATGTGTGATGATTGACTCTATCTGCGAACCCTGGGTAAACTGAAGACTCCGTTGACATCTGCCAACAAAGGGAAAACGTGATAAGCAAGTTGAAGTCAAAAATAAAGGGGGAAATATATATACACTAAATTAGATTAGTATACAAAGAGTTTTGCCTAAGATTGGGGATCAAGCGTAGTATCTTTTCAAGTACATCCGATTTCTGGGCTCGACCAACTTATTCCCTTCATAATCTTCTAAATCATATGCTCTTTTTTCTAAAACACGTCGCACGATGTAGGGACTATGCCACATGGGTTTAAACTTGCTTCCCCAAGTGGTTCTTTGGCCTGATCATACAAGAGGACCAATTCACCCTCAGTGTACAACCGAGGATATATGGACTTATCATATTGGACCTTGGCATGTCTTTTTTTTGTATCGATAGTCGTAGAGGCATATCGATGCTACTCATAAAGAATCTTTAGGTGTACAAGGCATTTCTCGAGATCGAAAGTGTCAGGTAGGAGTGCGACTACCAAATTAAGAGAAGGGATTTTGCATTCAATAAGTAAAATCGACTCCACACCCTATACTAACTTGAAAGGGGAAAATCAGGTGGCAATCTTGACTGAAGTTCGGTATGCCTAGAGTGTGGGATATAGCATGATATGCCAGTCAGATTTACTCTAACTGATAGTTTTTTGAAAAATTGTCTTGAGAGACTTGTTGACGGCCTCTACTTATCCATTTTCCTAGGGGTAATAAGGAGAAGAATGACCATGTCTAAACCCTATCTTAGTTTCTAGTTCTTCCATCTTCTTGTTCTGAAAGTGAATTCCATGGTCAGTGACAATCTCACTTCGGATACCGAACCGGGCGATAATCTGATTGAATACGAAGAAGGAGACAATCTTCCCATTGGATTTAACTGTAGGCATGGACTCATCCCACTTAGTAAATTAGTTGATGGCCATGATAATGTGTTGATTCCCCCCACTTGGTGAAGGGATCGACGGTAATGATTGGGTGAAGTGGGGATGGATGCCAATGCATTTTCCAAGTGAACACCCATCAAGGGTGACACTTCTTAACCGCTTCAATACAATCTTTAAATATAGTAGGCCAAAAATAACCGGCTCGAAATATTTTTTGCATTTTCGCGAGCCTAGATAGATGACCACCACTAGCCCCACTATGGAAATTGTTCAAAACAGACTCGACTTCTCTGTGAGTTAAACAATGATGTAAGATATCGTCTATTCCTTGGCAATACAAAGTGTCACCGATGATAGTATATTTCTTAGCTTGGTATCTTATACACCATCGGTCATCTCGTGAGAGATGTTGAGGGAACTTCAAGGTATGAAGATAGAGAACAATGTMTCCATGCTAGGGGATAACATGTTCTTCCAAAAATGAATCAACATGGATAACATTCTCATCTAATCATGGAAAATCAGATAATAACTCTGTGAAGACTAGGTATTTCTTGGATTTTGTAGAAGTGAAATCGAGATCAAACTCTTGTAAAATGACAACCCATTTATTATATTTTCCCCCTATGATATGCATAGTAAGGACGTATTGAAATGGATTGACATCAACAACCAAAATATTCTTGCAAAGTAATATATAGTGACACAAACGTTGGACTGCGTGAACAACAACCAAAGCTAGCATTTCAACGTGAGAGTGATTAAGTTCAAGACTGATTAAAGTTCGACTAAGATAGTAGATGACATGCTTGCAGAGCTCATCATCCTCCTGAACAAAGACCATGGAAATCATATCCTCATACATGGTGATATAAAGCAAGTCAGGAGGCCTCAACAGTGGCGTCGATACCAAGGATTTCTTCAAGGCATCGAAGGACTCATGGGCTCACTCATCCCAGATAAAAGGGGTGTAATTCTTCATAAAAAACATGAAACCCTTAGTGATAGTGGCATAGTTCACTATAAACTGATGAATAAAGTTATATTTCCCTATAAACCTTGAAGTTGTCTAATTGTGCGCGGGGGAGGAAACCAAAGTATTGCCTCAACCTTTAGTGGGTCCACCATGATCCAAATATCGGAAACTAGAAAACCCAAAAGATGATCGGACTTAATGAAAAAGATGCACTTGTGAGGGTTCAACCAGATTCTATAGTAACAACATATTTAAAAAACAAGGCGAAGGTGGATAACATGATATTCTCTCTTGTGAGAGTGAGCAGCAAGATCATTAAGGTAAGATTCGACTATGTTCTTAAGATCATGAAAAGAAAAAATCATGGCACGTTGAAAGGTTTCTCTGGCATTTTTATGGCCGAAAGGAATTTTCCTGTATGCAAAAGTACCCCAAGGAAAAATAAATTCAATCTTGTGTTGATCCTCAAGTTTGACTTGAATCTGGTTATATCCTGAAAATCCGTCCATAAAATAAAATACTTTGCTTCCCACACACTCGTCGAGAATATCATCGATGAAAGTGTGGGAAAGTTGCCTTTAGGACATGCCTTGTTCAGGTCATGAAAGTCCATACATACATGGATGGTTCATTGCTTCTTATCCATAGGAACGAGGTTGGATACCCATTTGGTCAAGGGAACTGGGTATATGAAGCCAACATTAAATAGCTTCTCCACCTCTGCCTTAATAGAAGGGGCCTTCTGAGGGTTTACAACTCTAAGATTTTTCCAAACAGGTTTAACATCTAGATAAGTTATAATCTCATGTTCGACAATACG
>SNQJ01S0059400.1:121963-147832 GCA_010110895.2 Picea sitchensis
ACCATTGATTATTTCTCATATATTGTGCATAGTGTATTGTGGTGTATTGGTGTAACTCTTATACTATTGTTCATTTCTCATTGGATATAATTGAATGGTTTAAGTATAAGTTGAATTTTTTTTTAAAATTGTACTTGATACTGATTCACCCCCCTCTCAGTATCAACACCTACTAGACATGGCATAAACATGATTGTTCAGTGTCGAGAAGTCAAAAGTACCCATAAGGGAAGAATACATTTCAACACCGATATTCTCAGTTGGCGGCTGAGAATTGTCGATCACAGGGATTGAAGGTCCAAGAGATGCATTAGGACTAAAGAACACAAAGGATAACTGATCGATCATCACGATATTCCCTTCATGAGGAAAACAAAGAGTATGGAAGACAGACAACACGAAGACGATCATAACATAAGTCCAATTGCAATCTAGTAATAGGTTATAATCAAGAGGCACATAAACTACCTCTACCTCCACCTCTACTATCTTCCCACCTAACTAGATCGGAAAGGTAGGTAGAATACTATGAGGGAGGAATGAATGACCGTCAAAAGTATTCAACATGTTTGATGACTTGGAAAGAGTTGGAGAACCAAGATCTTTCCAACATACTAGGGACATAACACACGTAGAAATACCTTCATTAACAACCACACGTTTGATGGTATACTTTGAGTACTCCACATGGATTTGGAAAGCCACATGGTAAGAAAAGCGAGGCCTAACATCTTTGCTATCAAACTTGATAACCTTTTTAGCCACTGGGTTCTAGAGCTCCTAAAGTAGAGAGTAAGGCATTCCTCTGTGAGGGACATGCTTGGAGTGTTGTCTTGTTTACAGGTAGAGTGTTCTTGTCATTGATGGCAAGAAAAACAACGACGATGGCATATTGGCAGCAATGACGGCAAACAGGAAAGAAACAATGATAGCATCAGGAATGAGGAGACCATGAGAAATTGTTGTCTACAAGCTTAGGAGGACGAGCATAGGGAAGAGAGTTGGAGTTTCCAGATAGCCAGAGGTTATCATGTAGGAAGCAAGGAGCATGCACATGATTCCTTAGAATCCATGAGTTTGCAGAAGGAATCAAGCTCATGAGGAATAGCGAAGAGTTGCATGCAGAATGCAAGTGTGCGCCAGGGCCAAGGTTAACTTCATTTCCAAAGTTCAGGAGAGATAACGTTTTTCAGATGTGCAGATGAGATCCAAAGTCATAAGGACTCGCAGAAGGAGAAAAGGTCGAGACCCTTGAACACTAAGAAAACCTTGTAAGTCAGAGAGATAAGAAGCTCAGGGTGAGAAGCCTCAGTAGTCGTCCGATCAAGAAATTGACGGTGTTTATAGTCTCATATAATGAACGTTGATCATATGAGTGACCATGGGCTTGAGGAACATTGGAGGATTGTGACCATCGGATCTATAAGCGAGATCAACGATAGGGATGAAGTGTGGAGAGCGAAAGAAGAATTAAAGATCTTGCTAGTTACAATTTCGCAATTGGTCTAGATCGTCAGATCTCAGACTCAGATATCGATGACTGTGGTTGATCCAACAAGCGATCAGATTAAGTTGTATTGAGTTGTGACTGTCGGATGTGCAATCGCCAAATCAATGACAGGGATAGATTGCAGATATCAAAAGGAGAATTAAAATTCGCGCTAGTTCCAATCCCGCAATTAATAGTCAGGATCGTCAAATCTTATAGCCTCGAAGATCGAAAATTGTGGTTGACTCACCAATGGTGCACAACTTCAAATTACGGATTTTTAGTGATGATTTAAATCACTTGCAATTTGTGGTTCCGAAACCATCCTTGATCATTGATATTCTTCGAGAATCTTCACAACCCTCGGATCACTTTAAGTGGAAGGATAGGATAAGCGAGGTAAAAGATCTAAGATCTCATTTATGTGAATTTCCGTCAGCCATTGGATCATTCTAAGTGGAAGGATAGGACAAGCTAGAAAAGAAGCATCGCATAAAGATCGAGCCATCAATCTAATAACATGATCGACAAACAATAGTTAGTTCGAGTCCAAAAGTTGTGAGGAGATTATTATTCGGGGATTCTCACTTCGAAAGAATTGGGGAATGGAAAATTCGAAATACCCGAAGTCCCAAAGGCTGAAGTCCTAAAGTAAATGAGGATCCACGTCAGTAAGACAACTTCAACAAGGACAGGTGGTGCAATCAGACAACAACAAGTGTCAAGTTGATTCGGCATTTCAGGTACATGAAAATCACAAATCTGAGTGACACGTGGCATCTACTAGTCTCATGACACATCATCAAGTGACATAAGTAAGTGACATCACTCCGAGAGTTTTAATTTGGGAGATTTACCACCAACACTTTCCCAAAGTTTCGAAGTCCCGAAGTGGTTTGGGTTCATCCATCATCGAGGAGGAGAGGTGGCGCGAGATCCACAACTTCAGAAGTTTGTGGATGGGGAGAACATGAAATTTTTTGAGGACAAATCTCAACCTTTGATCATCAAGGGTAGTACATTCCAATTGATATTAGATTTCGAATAAATCTCACTTCAAGGATTCCCAGTTGAGACTTGAGAATATTGAATTCCGAAGACGTGAAAGGATCACAACCATTGATCTGAAAGGGACACGTGGATTGTTAGCTCCGAGAAAAAGCAAAGGAAGGTTTAAAGGTTGGAAAATTTTATTTCCAAACCTCGGATACCCGAAGGGATTGTGATCATTGATTCGAGAAGACCATGCATCATTAGATCGTGGACTCTGGGTGAAATGATCTATAAGCAAGCGAAGTTTGAGAATCGAGACTCCCGAAGCCCGAAAGGCAAAATCGATCTCATCCGTTGGTTTGGAGGGACACATGTCACTTGGTTGTTGAGACTAAGGATCGCGCATGGACGGAGGAAATACGGAAGGAAAGGAATATAAATCAAAGTCGTTGATCGAAGGAGCACCATCAAGATCATGAGATCGATGGTCCTGTCACATTGTGAGGTTAGAACATGATCAGGTCTTAATTTTTCGTAAGCGGGCCGCAATTGAAACCATTGTTTTGGGGAAAGGGTATTTGGCAACTAGAGGTGGATTGTAGGGAAAAAAGCAGTTGATCCCAAACCACCTTTGGATGCACCTGCAATCACGTGGTCACATGAGATCATCTCCCAAGGTCTTATTGAGAATCAGAGCTAGCGTTCACTAGACCGAGATCGGGAAGCACCTTTTGAATAAGCGTTTGGTCATAGCAATGGTTACATTAGTGGAAGAGAAGGGAAGGAGCTAGTGTTTCTAGGCTCCACCTTGGAGTTTCGTGAGTTGGGAAAATCGAGGTGACTTGTAGTCGATCACCCGAAACATGAAATCGTGAAACACCTTTTTAGATAGGCATCTGATCACAGATAATGGTCACGTGAAAGGAAATGGATTAGAAAGAAAAACTAGTTCTTGTTGTGAATTTTTTTCAGGAATGGAAAAGGCACCAAAGGGATGAGCACACAGAGGTTCTCTCTGTAACTACCGGAACAGACTGATTGTGACTGCCAGAAAAGGAGTGATTGCATATGCCATAGAATTCGAAGGGATTTAGGTTGATCGCCAGAGGAGCTGAAGAGTCTCGAGGTAACTTCCAGTGGAATGAAGAATCATCATAGAGACAATTGACAGATGGAAAAGTGTCGAAGACTGTAACTTCCAGAGAAGCCAAAGAATATCTGGATAACGACCACTAATGAAGAAGAGACTCAGAATAATCGCCAGAGAGGATGAAGAGTTGAGTTTATGATCTGGAAGAGGACTTGGCATGATCAATATACACAGAACAAAGAAGAGATCGTTGCTTATTTTGATAGTTATTCATGCAGGTAGAAGCAGGATATGTGCAGGAGCTAAAGCACACAGAAGAGGCGTAGCGGAGAGAATGACAATGGTGCAGAAAGCATAAAACGAAGAAGAAATACATAGAACATAAATTCATATCTGAGAGAGGAAGATAAAGATGAGGTGTGCATGCATAGACAGAGTAGAAGAACATAAATCTCAAGAATATGTGAGCAGGAAGACACTGATGCAGGAAGAGTAGAGCAATGTAGCAGAAAAGTGATGAGACTGGTAAGGCATTGATAAATATTGTATCACTATAATAAATTTCAGTAACAAAGATTTATAATCAAGGTGGTAGGGTGGTGCTAGGGAGGACTATTTTCCTCAAAGTTTCAAGTGGGTGCTTGAACATAGTTAGTTGTAGCTTCCATTTGGTTTCATCCAGAAAAACCAGGGTGGTAGGGTGGTGCAAAGGAGAACTATTGTTGTCTGTTATACAAGTTGGTGCCTATGTTACTGGAAGTTGATGGTTCCATCCAGTTGGTCATGGAACACAAAGGGAGTTAGTGCTTCCTTCTAGTGGGTGCTAGAGAAACCAGAGAGTTGGTTCTCTCAATAAGTTTCTTCTTGTAAAACATAGGTGGTAGCCTCGAAAGGAGTTGGTGCTCATAAGAATGATAATGTACATAAAATAAAGACTACTTATCATATCAATAAGAAGAGGTCTTATCCCTTTATGGGTTTCCTCAAGAATATCTGTCTCTGTGTATTTCATGTGTGTGACTGATGTTGAATACTTTATTGATTACTTCCCTAAATTATTGTGATCATCATTGAGTGTTTTGTAATGAGTTTAAAATGGGAATAATTGCGTAAGAACAGTAACAACTGATTCACCCCCCCCTCTGAGTTGTCTTAGTAATTCCAACAATTGGTATCAGAGAGGGTTCCTTTTATTTAAAGGTAGATTAGTAAGCTTAAACATGACAATTCATGAAGGAACTTCAACCAATAAGGCCCCCTTGTTCAATGGAACAATATTTTCCTTCTAGAAAGTTAGGATGAGAACCTACATAATGGATTTAGGTGCAGATCTCTGGGATGTGGTAGAGACTGGTTATGTAAAGCCAGTTGTACTAGCTAATAAGGATAACAATATAGAATTCAGCTTCAACGCTAAGGCTATGAATTCTATTCTGAGTGGGATTTTAGAAGCATAATTTGTAAAAGTTATGCACTTAGAATATTCCAAAGAAATGTGGGACAAACTCATTAGTAGTTATGATGGTAATGAGAAGTTAAAGGATGACAAGCTTCAAACGTATAGATTATAGTTTGAACAGCTAAAGATGAATGAGGATTAAACAGTTAATAAATTTTTCTTAAGAGTTGACGAGCGTGTGAATGCCATGAAGGGTCTTGGTGAGAAGATTGAAGATGTATTTTTAGTTCAGAAAATTTTGAGATCTCTGCCAAATATGTTCAACCCAAAGGTCTCTACTTTAGAAGAACTTAATGATCTAAAATCTCTACCTTTTGATCAAATTATGGGAACATTGACTGCATATGAAATGAGGATAGTTAAATATAAACCCACCTCTAGAGAAGCATCATTTAAACCATATAAGAATGAGGATTCTGAGCCTGATGAAATTGAAGAAAATTTTGTGAGAAGACTAAAGAAAGGATATGGCAAGTATCAAGGTAAGTTGACCTTCAAATGTTTTAACTATGGAAATATAGGTCACTTTGCATCTAAGTGTCCACACAATAAGAAGGACCAGAACTCTGAAGGTGAAGAGAAGTACAAATCCAAGAGATTTGTTAAATAAAATTTTATGTGTAAACAATGATGCCTTTTCAGGAGACACAGATAGTGACTCTTCTTGTGAAGATAAAGTTAATGACTTTATGCTTATGTCCAAAGAGGATTATGATAATAATATCACATAAAGGGATGTTAATGATGGAGAATATGTGGTTGATATGGAAGGTGAATTAATCAGTGCTTTAGAAGAGATTGACAAACTGAGACTTAAGAAGAGAAAACAAAAACATTTGTTGATGCAGTTTGAAAAGAATGGTAAAAAACCTGATGAAGAATTTTCCCTACTAAAAGTGGAGTTAGAAGAGGCAAAGAAAATAGAGGACACTATGAAACAACAGTTACCAGAGAAGAAAGAAATACGTGAAGCCTTGGAAGAAGAGGTAGTAAAAACCAGGAAACAGATGGAGAAGTTTAAAGCATTATATCTCCAAAATATTCCAAGCATTGAAGCCTCAGCAAAACTAAATGAAATTATGAGCAAACAATGATCTCCTTTGTTGAATACCGGTTTAGGCTATTTAAGTGGTTCAAGCAGTAAAGAGCCAGAAAACAAAGAGTCGGTAAAGATGATCAAGTTCCAAGTCAGCAAACAATCAGACCATGTGAATACTCTACCACCAACAGCTAATGAGGACAATATGATCCCTAATAAAAAACTAAGACATCAAAATATGGAGCAACAAATTCCAAGAAGAAGGCCATCCTTCAGGTACCAAAATTTCTTCCATGGTTACTAGTTTTGATGCTCTAATTTTGGTCAGAATATTGCAAATTGTCAAATTAAGTTTAGAGACATGCAACTGAGGAGATCAAGAAACAAACAATCTTTGCAACATAGATCTAAACATCCAATGAGTAGACAACATTGCACCAATCTCTTTGACCTATTGAACGATGAGCTTGAATGCTATAACTGTCATAACTTCGGCCACAAAGATGCAAATTTCCATATGAAGAATTACAAAGTAGATCCAAGGATAAATCTCTTAGCTAGAAATGTCAGTGCACTAAAAAAGAAAGATAGTGAAAAATGTGGTCTAGTACTTTCAGCTCAAAAACAAAAAGACCCATGGAATATAGACAATGGATGTTCCAAGCACATGACTGGAGAAAAAGGATAAGCTTTTGTCTATAATTAAAAGTAAAACAAAAAATGTGACCTTTGGAAATGATGAACCAGGTAAAATCAAGGGTAAAGGGATGGTGAGTTTGAGGAATGGAAAAGGAGATTCCCAGGATGTTCTGGTTGTAGAGGGTCTGAAACATAATTTTCTCAGTGTAATTCAAATGTGTGACAGAGGCTGTGAAGAGGTGTTCACTTCCAAATATTGTAAGGTAAAGAATGTAAACTCATGACAAGTGGTGGCTAAATACATAAGGACAAATAATAATGCATGTGTGATGGAAGAATATAGAAAAGAGTGTCATCTAAGAAAACATGATGAAAGATGGTTATGGCATAGGAGATTTGGACATCTAAACTCTGACCACTTAATACAGCTCAAAAATCTTGAGGCAGTAAAAGATATTCCAAAATTATCAAAGCCACTAGATTCTGTGTGTAAAACCTTCCAAGTAGGAAAGCTAACCAGGACACGATTTAAATCCAGAGAGATCTACTTCAATAGAGAAACCACTCCAATTAGTTCATATGGATTTATGTGGATCGTCAAGACAAGAATGCGCAGGGAAGAAAAACTACTTCATGTTGATCATTAATGATTACTCCAGACTTACTTGGGTTGCTTTTCTAAAAAAAATTGAAGCATTTGAGAAATTTAAAATATTTAAATCTTTAATTGAGAATTAAACAAGCAACAGGTTAAAAGAAATAAGATCAGATAGAGGAGGATAATTTATGTCAAGTGATTTCAAGGAATTATGTGATAAACATGGGATCAAGAGAGAATACACAATCTCAGGAACTCCACAACAAAATGGAGTAGCTGAGAGGTTTGATGAAGGAATCCCAGTAAGAGAGGTGAGAAATATTGAGTCTACTATAGAGGACACAGCTGAAGCTGAAGATGAACAAGTCCAAGAATAAGAAGGAGAAGAATCTGAGTTAGACACAAATACTCTGCATGACTCAAATAAGAGAGTCCATCCTGTCATGGGGAGTATGTATTGGTTGAATATCTGATATCTCTGAAAAGTACTGCAACAACTCAGGGGGAGGTCAAAGGAGAATAGTGAATTCCTTTAGGGTTTCCATCAATGCCAAAGGGGGAGATTGTTGGCATGTTTACAGGTAGAGTGTGCTTGTCATTGATGGAAAGAACAACAACGATGATGGCATATTGGAAGAAATGATGAAAAACAAGAAAGCAACAATGATACCATCAGGAATGATGAGACCATGAGAAATTGTTGTCTACAAGCTTAGGAGGATGAGCACAGGGCAGAGAGTTGAAGTTTCCATATATCTATAGGTTATCATGAAGGAAACACGGAGCGTGCATAGGATTCCTTAGAATCTATGAGTTTTCAAAAGGAATCAAGCTCAGGATGAATATCGCAAAGTTACACGCAGAGTGAAAGTGTGTGCTAGGGACGAGGTTAACTTCATTGGAAAATCTCAAGAGAGATAGAATTTTTTAGATGTGTAGACGAGACCCAAAGTCATCAGGACTCGCAGAAGGAGAAAAGGTCAAGACCCTTGAATGCTCAGAAACCTTCTAAGTTAGAGAGATTAGAAGCTCAGGGTGAGAAGCCTCCATAGTTGTCCGATCAATAAATTGACGATTTTGATCGTCTCATATAATGGACGTCGGTCATATGAGTGGTCGTGGGCTTGAGGACCATTGGAGGATTGTGATTGTCAGATCTGCAAGTTAGATCAACGACAGATATGAATTGCAGGGAGCGAAAGAAGAATTAAACATCTCGCTAGTTCCAATCCTGCAATTGGTATAGATTGTCAGATATGATAGATTCATATATCAACAAATGTGGTTGATCCAACAAGAAATTAGATTAATTTGGAATGAGTTGTGACCGTCGGATGCAAAATCGCCAGATAACCAATAGGGATAGATTGTGGAGATTGGAAGGAGAATTAAAAATTGTGCTAGTTCCAATCCCACAATTAGTCAGGATCGTCAGATCTTATAGCCTCAAAGATTGACGATTGTGGTTGACTCACCAACAACACACAACTTCAAATTGTGGAGTTTTGGTGACAATTTAAATCACTCACAAATTGTGGTTCTGCAACCATCCTTGATCATTGATCTTCTTTGAGAATCTTCACAACCGTTGGATCACTTTAAGTGGAAGGATAGACTAAGTGAGGTAAAATATCTGAGATCTCATTGATGCGAATTTTCGTCAGTCGTTGGATCATTCTAAGTGGAAGGACAGGATAATCTAGAAAAGCAACATTGCAGAAATATCAATCCGTCAATCTAAAAACGTGATCGATAAACAACAGTTAGTTCAGGTCTAAAAGTTGCAAGGAGATTATTGTTTGGGGATTCTCACTTTGGAAGAATTGACGACTTGAAAATTTGAAATACCCGAAGTCCCAAAGTAAATGAGGATCCACATCAACAAGACAATGTTAGAAAGGACACGCGGCACAATCAAAAAATGACAAGTGTCAAGTTGATTCGACATTTCAAGTATGTGCAAATCAGAAATCCGAGTGACACGTGGTAGCTACTAGGCTCATGACACATCACCAAGTGACGTATGTAAGTGAGGTCACTCCAGGAGTTTTACTTTGAGAGATTTACCACCAGCACTTGCCCAAAGTTTCAAATTCCCGAAGTGGTTTGGGGTCATCCATCATCGAGGAGGACAGGTGGCGCGAGATCCACAACTTCAAAAGTTTGTGGATGGGGAGAACGTGGAATTCGCCGAAGAAAAATATCGTCTATTGATCATCAAGGAGAGTACGTGTTAGCTGATTTGAGATTTCAGAGAAATATCACTTCAAGGATTTCCAATTGAGACTTGAGAATCCTGAATTCTAGAGATGTGAAAGGATAGTGACCATTGATACGAAAGGGACACGCGTAAGTGGATTTTCAGCTACGAGAAAATTCAAAGGAAGGTTGAAAGGTTGGAAAGTTGCATTTTTCAAACCCTGAATACTTGAAGTGATTGTGACCATTGATTCAAGAAGACCACATGTCATTAGATTGTGGACTATGGGTGAAATGCTCCAGGAGCAAGTGGAGTTTGAGAATCGAGACTCTGGAAGCTCGAAAGGCGAAATCGATCTCGTCCGTTGGTTTGGAGGGCCACATGTCACTTGGTCGTTGAGACTAAGGATCAGGTGTGGACAAAGGAAAGAAGGCAGGAAAGGAATATTGACCTGTGCTGTTGATCGAAGGAGAAGCGTCAAGATCGTGAGATTGATGGTCCTGTCGTATTGCGGGGTCAGAACATGCTCAGGTCTTGATTTTTCTTAAGCGAGCCACAATTGAAACCATGGTTTTGGAGAAAAGGTACGTGGAAGCTGGAGGTGGATTGTGGGGAGAAAAGTGGTTGATCCCAAACCACCTTTGGACGCACCCGTAATCGTGTAGTAACATGAAATCATCTCCCAAGGTCATATCGAGAATCGTAGCTAGCGCTCACTAGACCAAGATCAGGAAGCACCTTTTGAATAAGCATTTGGTCACAACCATGGTTACATCAACGAAAGAGAAGGGAAGGAGATAGCATTGATATGCTCCACCTTAGAGTTTCACAAATTGAGAAAATCGAGGTGACTCGCAGTCGATCACCCAAAACATGAAATCGTGAAACACCTTTTTGGATAGGTGTTTGATCACATCTCATGGTCACGTGAAAGGAAGGGGATTAGCAAGAAAATCTAGTGCATGTTGTGAATTTTTTCTCAGGAAGGGAATAGGCGCCAAAAGGATCTGCGTGGAAAGGTTCTCTCTCTAACTGCTAGAACAAACTGATTGTAATTGCTAGAAATGAAGTGATTTCATTTGTCAGAGAATTCGAAGGGCTTCAGGGTGATCGCTAGAGGATATGAAGACTATCGAGGTAACTGCCAGTGGAATGAAGACTCATCATAGAGACAATTGATAGATGGAAAAGTGTCAAAGACTATAACTGCCAGAGAAGCCAAATAATCTCTGGATAATGACCACTGATGAAGAACAAACTCAACATAATCTCTAGAGAGGACAAAGAGTTGAGTGTATGATCTGGCAGAAGACTTGGCATGATAAATATACAAAGAACAAAGAATATATGGTTGCTTATTTTGATAGTTATTCATGCAGGTAGAAGCAGGCTATGCGCAGGAGCTAAAGCGCACAGAAGAGGTGTAGAGCAAAGAATGACAATGGTGCACAAAGCATAAAACGCAGAAGAAAGACATAGAACATAAATGCATATCTGATAGAGGAAGAGAAATTCGAGGTGCACATGCAGAGACAAAGCATAAGAATAGAAATATCAAGAAGATGCGAGTAGGAAGACACTGATGCAGGCATAACAGAGTAGTGTAGTAGAACAATGATGAGACTAGTAAGTCATTGATAAATATTCTATCAGTGTAATAAATTTCAGTAACAAAGATTTATAATCAGGGTGGTAGGGTGGTGTTAGGGAGGATTGTTGTCCTTAAAGTTTCAAGTGGGTGCTTGAACATAGAGAGTTGTAGCTTCCATCTGGTTGCAACCAGAAAAACCAGGGTGGTAGGGTGGTGCAAGGGAAAACTATTGTTCTCTATTATACAGGTCGGTGCCTGTGTAACTGGAAGTTGATTCTTCCATCCAGTTGGTGCTGGAACACAAAAGGAGTTGGTTCTTCCTTCTAGTGGGTGCTAGAGAAACCAAAGAGTTGGTTCTCTCAGCAAGTTGCTTCTTGTAAAACAGAGGTGGTAGCCTCAAAAGGAGTTGGTGCTCATAAGAATGATAATGTACAGAAAATAAATACTACTTATCAAATCAAGAAGAAGAGTTTTTATCCCTCTATGGATTTCCTCAGGAATATCTGTCTCTATGTATTTCATGTGTGTGATTGATGTTGACTACTCTATTGCTTACTTCCCTGAATTATTGTGATCATCATTGAATGTTTTGTAATGAGTTTAAAATGGGCATAATTGTTTAAGCATAGTAACAGCTGATTCACCCCTCCCCCTCTTAGTTTTCTTAGTAATTCCAGCATGGAGTACCTCCAAAGCTGACATCACACAAGGGGTTTGACCCAGGTCTTCCACAATAGAGTAGTTATGGGTGGCTCTAGTATTTGGATTATGGGTAGAGCGTTTGAGTACTCCTTTCAAAATATGAGGAAGTGGCTCTGGTTTCTCAATATGTAAAGTCATTTATAGACAAGGAAGAGGAGATTCTAGACCAGGAATAGCTTGTTTAGAGCTATAGTCTCGATATCGAGTGGCTACGTCAATTTTCTCATCGACCATATTGATACATAAACAGTCGCCATCTTGCGACTGCTAGTTTTGACTTCCACTAGCCACATTTCTAGCATTTGAGGAGCTTGAGGCTAAGTTTTGATTATGTGGGAATGGATTCGTCAACACGACGGGTGATTGATATAATAGCCTCACAGCTTCTGCAAGTTTAGGGCATAAATGGGTAAGGCGATCATTTGTACAAAGATTATAGGGAAACTTCACCTTATGTGTTTCTCGTTTTCCTTCTCCAGCATTATTACCCATCTTTTCATTATTAGCATTGTCCTTGGGTTTATTACCATTTTTCCCACCCTTACGAGTATTATGTCCTTTCTTCTTATTCCCTCCTAGTTATTAGTTACCATTTGGGTTGGCCGACGATTGAACAGAACGTACATCCTCCAACTGAGTGGGGTTGGAAGACACAAACGAAGCTAGCCCTCTGAAAGACTGGTTTAAAGACTACTCTTTCAACTAGTTTGTCATCAAGTCTGCAAAATTTACATTGGCGGCACCTACAATTCCATCAGCATGAGATCTAGACTTTTTCCTAGGGTCGTAAGTAGACCGTGGTGCGTCAGGAAGAAGGTGGTATAACATCCCAGACTGAGTGTATATCAAATCTAATTGTTGGGCTCTAAAGATCACTTCTTCCTTAGTGGTAACCCTGGAAGTGGAAATTCCCTCCGATATAGGAGAGTGTAAAGACTTAAGAAAGCATTATAAAAGACATTCCGGGGGTATAGGGGTCTTAATCAACCTCTCCCGTATACGACACTTATGGATATGGTCCGAGATATGAGTGGTGGTATCCTGGCATAAAGTTGACAACAATTCTAGGCCAACATCGTAATGGATGGGAAAATGGAAGTGGCTAAGAAAGACCAACACCAACTGACTAAAAGTCCCATATGCCCTCCTAGGTATCTCAATATACCATTTCACAACAACTCCAATGAGGGTGCATTGAAATAATCTTAATCGAATAGAATCTTCATTAAGGGAATTCGATGAGCACCAAAGGTGAAAGGTAGTGATGTGATCACCACGATCCTCTCCATTCTTACCCTCTAACTTCGGGATTTCAACCCGGAGTTTCCGAAGGAATTTTGGTGGGGATGGGGGCCATGTAGGATCATGACTCGTAGGGTCGTTCATCAACTTAGAAAAATCTAGGAGATTAAGCGTGGCTAGAAAAGGGAGGAGGGGTTGCGACATCTGGCCCCAACCTCAGAAAGACTCTTCTTGAACTACAAACCATCGAGTTTTGGTAAGCATCGCTTGGCCACATGCAGGTTATAAGGCCCTCCTCTAGGCACAGTTCATGTAGGCTTGGTTGGGAATCATTCTAGCAGGAATGTTATGTTGAGGGTTATAGAAATTTCCCATTTGGATTAGATGCAGGTTGGGGGGTTTCCTAAAACATGAAATTGACCTTCTACGGGTGGGAACACGGAGGATGGAGGCTAATTATTATTCATGCAAAAAGTATTTAATGAGAACCTACTGCTTGAGAGGTAGGGTTGTAAGATGGAGCGTGAGTAGAGCTTGTCCATGAGTTAACTATTCCACTAAGTGGGAGGATTGGACCGGGGTTAAGCGGGCATGCCTCCCATGTGAGGAGTCATTTGAGGGATTTGAGATCCAACAAATGAAAAAGGAGTCTATGGAGGTGTATTTCCCCCAATCCCAATGCTAGCATTAGAGCCAGCAGTTGGGATGGAGTTCAAAAACTACAGTGAAACTTGGCATACCATGAGAAAATGGACTAGAAGCCATAGGGATGTTATGAACATTGTAGCGCGATGAGTGGCCAAGAGACCCAAAAGGGTTGGTAAAGCGGTGGCAAAGAATTCACTATAGGTGGAGCCATAGTAATGATAGGTTCCTCCGGAACTGCAACCATGGAGGTTGCGAGTGGGAAGGGTGCCATTAACTATAGTGGGTATGGGATTGAAGGGATCCCATAATTATGAAAGAATAGTTCAATACTCATCCTTGTATAATCCACAAGTCTGAATAGTGGATGTGTGTGTACCACGTTTGATAATTTTACTCCTTTTAGAAGGAAAAGGCTCAAAATTCATTGTGGCAGCTTTACAACAAGCGGCAATAGATGGGGAGAATTGAATCCATGATGACTTAAGATTCTAAAGATAAAAATATATCCTAAGGGAAACTAGTAATCAAAGAGAACACAAAGTGGAATGATAATGTACACACAAGCGAGTGCAAAGTGGGTGAGGTGGACTCCTTCCCTAAAGAATATGTCTACCAGCAAGAGGGGCACGAGCTCTGCAGCGTATGGAGGTAACATAATGAGTTATAAGGGCCCTCCTTAGGCTTAACAACTAGTTGGTTATATCCCCTCAGAGAGATAATCATCCATAAAGTTTATGTGTTTCGACGCCGACCAAGGGTACCTGGAGAATAACTCTTGCAAGTAACCTATGAGACACCTAAGTCAAGCAACTAATAAAATCATTGTATAACCGATGCACAAGTGAGAAATTGTAAGTCAGGTCGACTGTATGGATGGGGTAGAAAAACCTTGAGAGGTACCACCTCTCATGGGTTAAAAGAGGCACTAGCAAGATCCCAGGATACGAATAGATCCCGAAATATATCTAACGTTAGGAAGGTATGAGGGGGATATCCCTTCAACAGCGACTTCATGCAACCTCATGATTAAATGGTGTGAGTGGAACCTCGATCTTACCAATTATACAATGGATTTCTCCACTCCGACTGAGACACATATGTTGATTCAATACTTGTAGATAAGTTTACTCACAAAATCATATTCCAAGGCACTAAATCCTAGAGCTAGTTTGTGCACCCTAGAAATAAAATAAGTGACTAATCAATTTTAAATTTATAAGCATTACTTTTTAATGAGTGTGATTACTCAAAAGGTATGGTGATGAAAATCGTGGTGTTATGACTCTGCAAAGAAAGTAAATATGAAGATGATACGAGTCCTAACTTTAACTTTCAATGAATGATATGCTTCTAAAAACAATGCAATTTTAAAATTCAACTGTGCAATACAGTTTCGAAATAAAAGATGCAATCTTTCATTATATGCACTAAAGCTAGTATTAATGACTTCAAAGAAAAAAATGCCAAACAATGCAAAATGCCTATTTTTTTTTTTGTATTTTCAATATAACAAAACTCAAAATGCATGGAATGAAAAGTAACTTGATATATATCCCTATTGTGTATAAAGAGATAACTCAAGCGGGATACCAAGCAGAAGCTTAGCAGCCAATGTGCAGGACAATACAAATGAGAAAGATGAAAGAAGAGACTTTGCCAGAAATTGAACCAAAGATGGGTTTCCTATCATCCCACAAGCACTCAGCAGGGAACTCTGTGAGACCTAAGAGACTCAACAAACATCGTCCATAGCTCACCAGAAAAATAGTTGAAGGGATATCCCGATACCTTGAGTTGGAAAAAACAAAATGTATATACGACTTGCGGTGAGATAGTACTGCGTGTATAGCGACTCCAGAGCAAAAGAACATATGCTTTAAAACAAGGCTAGGCAAGGGTTAAAAGGTTGAAAACTCAGACTCGGAGTGAATAGGAGTTGTCAATCAATGATACGACAATAAACAAAGTAATGAGAGCAGCATATTGAGAAAGTACTTCAAACCCTAAAATAAGATTCACTCCCTAGTATGGTCTCGATTACATTTATGAGGAAAATCTCTCTCTATGTAGGGTAAAACCACAATGGAGACAAAAAATGAATCACGAGAAATAAACTCTATTCCAAACATATGAAATATAAACCAATATGAAAGAGAGATAAGAAAGATGCCTACCGCCTAGAAATTCAACCAAAATAAGGTTTCCTATCATCCCACAAGCACTCAACAGGAACTACAGAGACCTAAGAAGACTCAACAAACATCAAATCCCACCCAACAATCACCAGAAAAATAGTTGAAGGGATATCCCCCTGATACCTTCAGTTCAGAAAAACAAAATGTATATACACAGCTTGCAGTGAGATAGTCTGCGTGTATAAGCGACTTTCAAGGCAAAAAGGCACGTATATGCTTTAAAACAAGGCCAAGCAAGGGCAAAAGGCTGAAAACTCAGACCCAGAGTGAATAGGAGTTGTCAATCAATGATACGACAAGAACCAAAATAGAAACGAGAGCAATATAATGAGAAAAGTACTTCAAACCTAAGAAATAAGATTCACTCCCTAGTATGGTCTCCAATTCTGTTATGAGGAAAATCTCTCTATGGCTAGGGTAAACCACAACAGACGAAAAATGAATGCAGAAATAAACTCTATTCCAAACATATGAAATATAAACCAATATGAAAGAGAGATAAGAAAGATGCCTACCTCATCCATATGTTCGATGAAGTCCATTGTTGAGCACTTGAACCCAAAGCTATATACCTGCAACTAGTTCTCAATAAACAAGCAAAGAAAGCATATGGTGATAATGTAAAAGGTTAGAACATTAGATTGTATAATATATTAATAACGTAACAAATATTCACATGGATAATAACTCATATATTTGCAAGATATCAATTGGAAGGTAAAGGAGTATTTCTATTAACGAATGATCAACAAAAGAGAAATTATTACAGACTTCCGTGTCGGGACAGTTCAGAACTGAGAAACTAAGTTCCTTCCAGTTGGGCCTCCACCACTTCAATCCTCCACCAAAGGCAAGCTCATAGAAGGGAGACAATGGGGTTCTCCATCAATAAGGGAAGAACTTGGTGGTTGAACATTGTGTTCAGACTTAAAGGACAAAGGGATACAAACTCAATATGAAGTAATAATTTCTCCAGAGTACCTTTTCTCTCAAATTTGAATTCTTCTTCTTTTCCATAGCTCAGAATTGGCCCATTTATAGCCTTAAAAATGGAACTGAAGGATCGAGTCAGAAAATTTCCAGTATATGGAAGGCCAAGGATCGGAGATCTCCTATTGTGACATGGAAACCTGACATTTAATTTTTATTTTCTGGCACAAATCCCAATGTACGTGGGTTGTAGTGGAGCAACCTACATTTATGCTTGTTGTATAGTGTGCAAGATGCGTACAAGTGGAAAAAATTGTATGTTTGTCTCTGGATTTTAGTAATAGGGAGGATAAGTCTGCACAGGGAAATTGAATAAGTTCCTCTCTACAAGATTGCATAGGGTGAGGAAAATCTTTCTCTAACACTTGTCAGTAACAACAGTGTGTAGAGGAGAAAACCAGGACAAGGAGAGACAAATCCCACCTATGTGTCAGAGGGATTGACCCCACAATGTCATCAGTATGTAGCCTCATTGCTGATATATATATAGAGAATGTATATCCTGTAGTTGTTTGTTCCTATTTAAATGGTTCACATTGGTTATGTTTTAGTTCCATTCACTTCAAGTTTTCCCTATCATTCACTCATTAGTTTAGGTTTGATATCATGTATACTACATCACTTTGTCATATTTTTGTAGGCACAACAAAGACAAATTAAGGTTTGAAATGAAAAATTAATAGACACAATAATGCCATTGATATAGATCAAAGATTGACATTCTCAACTTATTTTAGCTAGTGCAAGTGCACACTTGATAACAAGGGGTCGGAGGCCTAAATTCGTAACCATTGTATTAATGGATGATAACATCTCATCACCTTATTCATTTCGCTATGCATGGGTGGTATTATGAAACCACTTTATCTCTCCCCTTAAATGCATGAATTGATGACATGTGCCACTGTGATGTAAGACAAATAAATAATGTGTCACGTCGATGTAATCCAAAGAATTTTTTAAAAAGGTTTAAACAATTACCCCCTAATAAAATGAGGTAAACACAGACGTTAAACCCTGTTAGGAGTACAATATACTCCATTAAAAGTAGTATGATTCTCCTTCGACAAATAAGTTTGGGTACTGTTTTCATTTCCGTATTTCAAATGTGTTCAAATTGTTTAAAATAAGGATAGATGGAGAAAGGTATTCATTCTTTTCCCTTAAAAGTAATCAAATGTCCACTAAATCAAACCCTATCCAAATATGAAAATCCAATAAAATGACCATATCTGATGATCACTTGGAGGATAAGGAAAGGGATGTTTTTGAAACTACATTATACTTCCCTGATCTTCACCAATTAATTCAAATAACCCAATATGATGTTAACAATGGTTGAAAGGACTCGAACTTATGGGAATCAAACCTTTCCTGATCAATTGTTCCACAAAATTATCACTTTCCATAATTATTCAATTGGTGACTTGTCAATTACCAGGTGGATAGGAAACAAATAATTTATGTACATGATTCTAGGATAGTTTATGAAATAACTAAAGAATCCATTTCCCAAATGCTCCAAATTCTAGAGCATGTTGTATTAGAAACCCTAGATGATGATGATATTGACTCTAAGTACCAAGCATGATCACAGTTTGAAAGAGAGAAGTTGTTGAGTAATCTATTAGCCTCAGATTCCCCATTACAAACTAGTCCACCTCCTTTCAAATCCACCATCTTCCTTGAACTAAACAGGAAGGCTATTGACATGTTTTGTCAAGTTTTAGGCTATGAACATTATAGAGCAGTGGATGAGACCATTTTAGGGATTCTTTCTATCTTCTATCCACCAGAGTCAATCACCCTCACAAAATTAGATTATTCCAAGTTCCTAAAGGAATTCATAAACTTCCAATTGTGAAATTTCCACATCCCTAATTCTTTTAGGTACCAGGCCTACTTGGTACACCTCATACTATTCAATAATTCTTCCTTTTTTGATATCTTTGGGATCAAAACAAATGATGATTCCGGTAAAACCAAACCAATAATTGGGTGCACTGAGGAATTGATGAAGCGAGACTAGAATAAAGGTTTTGGCCTTTATGTAAACAATTTCATGAGTGCATGCTATAACATTCTACTCCATGCAACTCATCCTCCTAGGATGTTTCATGAGTTATAAAAGATATTTTAGCTGAGAAATATACTAGATCAGGATATTGGTACCTGGATGAGGATCACACCATCATTAGAGTATATGGTTTTGAACATGATCCATACAATATGCCAATTTTACTAACTCCAAGAATATTTTCTTTGGAATACATCAAACAAAGGCTCATTTTAGATCAATTTCATTTTTCCCAGCATAACCAGGCCATCACTTTCAAGCTTTCGCAAGAGGTTGGCCCTTCCTCGTTCAAGCTTAGAACTATTCTAGTTGTTACAAAAGAAATGCTACAACAGTTGGATTTTGAAAAAGGAAGGAAAGGGGTGTATGACCCACATAGCGTGATTGCAGCGAGAAGGCCCATGTACAAGCATCTGCCAAATCTTGTAGTGGAAAGTGTTAGCACTAAGAGTGTTGGGTTCATATTTTGACTGTTTTATTGCGATGATCGAATCCTTTTTGCACTGATATTATATATGTTATGCTTCATATTGGCTATTTTGAAGGAGTTTCAAAGGTTTTTATATCGATTCATCATGTATTAGCATCAGATATGTATAATTGATATTTTTACAATGATTTTGAGCTCAATTCAATTCAGTTCGATGTTTACAAAGATTTAATGCATGGTTTCTGTGTGACAGGGAAAAATCATGGTCTGATCCTCCATATAGTACCTCGTCCAACATTTCATACAGCACCCCATCTGGTACGCGATCTGACACTCCATCTGGAACATGATCCAACACTCAGAGTGCACTAGAGCTGGCGGTTGGTACATTGGTGGCCTATGATAGATGAATTGACAGTATGGGTATTGTACCCCCTTGTGGCCTCCATCTACAGAGCTCGATACACCTCAAATTGGGTGGTTATGCTGATCGTTGAGTGGCTCATGGATTTTCTAGAAGTTGAAGATGTTAGAAGCTCATTTAATGAATTTTCCATTTTTAGAGGAGTTCGACCCTTACATTGGTCGACCTCTCAAGATGTAGCTTATCTATAAATACCACTATCAATGGCATGATCAGGGACATAATTTTTAAAAGAAGAATTCCATTGTGTAATTCAGACATTTCTCTGCAAACTTGTGTTCCATACTTCATTTTTAATTAATGACGGAATCGCATTGATTTAACCCTGCATTTTGTTGTTAGAGAGTAGCCACAACCTGCTGGGGGGCCCACCAGTGACTTGGGTGAATGTATAAATATATATCATGTGTTTATCTTAATTTCTTAGGTAGAATTTATACTTGTTTCCTCGTTGTATGCATTTTTTAGTTTCAATTACTGTACATGCCAATTGTAATTTGATTATCTAATTCATCTTTCTTTAAATTGTAGATTGCTTATAGGATTTGGTTATTTATCATGTTGTGTTTTTTATTTCTTAGCAATGAATTGTCCTTCAAGATCCTAACTTAGATAATGCATTGAATTCTTAATTTGGTTTTGGCAATTAAAACAGAGTATTACTTAGACAAAGGATTAGTGTGAACAAAGTTTTAATTTAGGATCATTTGCAAGCCTTGATGGATTAATGGTTTCAAGTTTTGTAGTTGTAATCAAGATGAATTTAATTACCAATTCAATTAAATCTTCATAATATCTATTTTGTTCATTAATTTTTCTTTAGTATGTTAGGATAGAAATAGATTTTGGGGGTATGTTTTCTAAAAAGAATTCTAGTTTTGAAATCTAAGTTTTAATGATAGGATTAGTTCAGTGTAGATTATAAAATCTCAGTTATGGATTTGAATTGAAATTTTAATTAGAAGAGTGGATTTGAATTAATATTTGTAATCACAAGTTCATGAGTTTGCAAATTTTCTTGAATCAATATAGGATTGTTTTTAATTGTTGATGATTGATGCATGAAGTTTAGAGATCACATGGATTCCCAAGATACTTAGTGTTGTTTCTATGATGGAAAATATTTCTTTAGATTGACTTATTAACACTTTCCATTTCTCCGTAGAATTCAACATTGAATTAATCCCTCTTGAACTGTCATTAATAGTCAGATTCCATCGTGATGTTATTCGACACGGAAGACATAATCATCATCTTTGAATTATCTTTTTCTGTTATTGCAAATTAGGAATAGTTATGATTAATTAGAATCTGAATACAGTCATGATGTTTTTTGATTAAGTAGGTTAAGATTTATCCTTTGCAAAATATAAATGATTATGAGTTCTTTTTAAGAATAGAGTTCACTTGTCGAAATAGTTTTGATAAATTAGTTGTCTACTTGCTTATTTTCTTAAAGATAAAAAGATAAAAAGTAATTTACTTGTTATTGTTTATTAGGTTGAATATATTAACTTATTTAAAATAGGTTATGATTTTCTCTTTTATAAATAATCCATCAATCCATTATTTGAAGTTGCTTAGGGTAAATAGTTCAAGCTCATTAATAGAATTTTCTAATTGATAAAAATGAAAAGAGTCATGTTTCAAGTAGATTTATAGAGTATTGATCCTTAGGTAGACCATCCCCTTAGTTATACCATACTTCCATTAGATTTTATTTCTTGTCTCATACAGTGCCACAAATCTAAGTTTACTTACCCCGAGTTGAAAATTTAATTGAGAGATTTAGTGCATATAGAATACTCATCATTTTTGGCATTGTTGCCAGGGAGTTGTCTTAAGGTAGGAAATAGTTAGGAAGTAGATAACTTATTAAAATTAGCATTATTTTGGTGGCAGGGGAACTTTAAGACGAGAGGTAAGAACCTATGCATCTGTTATAGCAGGTTCCCCCAAACCCAATGGTAGTTTTTTTCCTTTTCTTTCATGAACAAACCTAGGGACCCAAGGGGAAGATACATTAAAACCAAACCAAACCTTTTGACCAAGGTTCCTTCTAACCTTTTTGGAGTAAGGAACACTCCACCCATAAAATCCATAGACCGATACCAGAAAGTAGGGGTTAGCTCAACCCAAAGAGCTAAATTAGTCTCTGAAGAGACCAAAACATGGAGCATTATAGAGAAGAAAATTGAAGGATCAATAGTAGTGGGACATGAGGCAAGACCAATCGAGCCTTCATTAGAACCAACCAACACAACTTTTGTTTTTTCACCACCATCAGGGGACCTTAACTTTGTAGACATCATTGACCCTGAATAGGTGAATACTCTATTTGGTATTTCAACCAATATAATTGTTTCCCAAGTTGAAATAGAAACTTTGGCACCAATATTTTCAACCAGCTCGAGTAAAGTCCTAGACATCCAAATAGTAGAAAGACCTTCCCATCGAAGGGATACCTTTCCTAGAAGATAACCTTGGGATACTTTGTTATCTTCAAGGATAAAACCATTTAGGCACTCTCTCTTTGGAAACCAAACCAGTATGGATGATCAGGAGGATCACAACCATGTAAGACATGAGGAGGGAGAAGAAGTTGGAAACCAAACTGAAACCACCTTTGGGTTTCCAATTTTGGATACCACACAAAATGTCAATATGAAGAACATTCCACTCTCGACACTTCCCACCTTTTATGGTAAAATCAGCGAAGACCTGGATACCTTCCTATTTGAGTTTGACATCTTGTGTAGGAGCTACAATTACTTACAAGATTCCCAGAAACTAAAACTTTTTCTTGCCACCCTCAAGGATTCCACACTAAGATGGTTCATGGGGTTGGGAGAGTCCAGTATTAGGTCTTGGGAAGACATGAAAGATATATTTTTTTTAAAATACCAATACTATTGCAAGTCCAAGGATTCTCGTAATGATAAAAAATCCAATAGTTAGAGGATGAGAATCTCAAGGATTATATGGAATGATTTTATTATATCTCACAAAAATTGAAGTACCATGACCTTCCATATGATGCATTCATGGCTCTTTTCCTTAAATGTATTTCAGAAGAATACCTATAGACACTTAACTTGATGGCATCATGTGACATCTCCCATCAACCATTTTCTGAAATCTTTGAAATGTGTTGGAATTACTCGAGGAGTAGAGCCAAAGCGGGGAAGTGTGTTTGAGATCCTTATAGTAGAAACCTAAAAGAATTTAGTTTAGTTGGTATCACAAGGGTAGAGATAAGGAACCTCCTAGAGAACTCCAAAACTGATATCTTAAGTATAATAGATTCCCATTTGGACACCCTAAAGATTAAAAATAAACAGGAGGAGGAGAATGCAATAATGTGCATATTTTTCCCAAGATGCAGGAGGAAGCATTCCTCAAGGGAATGCCTCTTAGATAATATTTCAGTTTGTGGCTTCTACACTGAGGACCACCCAACTTAAAATTTCCCATGACTGCTTGGTTTGTTATCCATCTACAAAATTGGGGATCCTGGGGAATCCTCTTATGCACCTAGGAGTCCATGGCAACCTAGGATTCAACCTACATACTCGGATCTACAGCCTCAAGTTCCACCTTATTATCAACAACGCCAATAGTGGAACTCACCGAGTTGGAAAAACTGGTCCACACAGTATCACCATCCTTGGCTACAAGAATGGAGAGGAGGGAATACCCAAGGAAACCTTCAAGCTCCACTTGTCCCTATGTCCACTCATCCTTATCCCTAGTTTCCACCGAACATATCTCAACTTTTTCCAGTTTTTGTTCCCCCACCTTTACCTCCTATTCCACAACAACCACAAAAATACAACAATGAAATATCCCCAAGACCGACATTATTACCGGCACAACCAGTTCCCAAATCTAATAGGAAACCCACTCAACCTCTTCACAATGTTGAGATGCAAGCCTTTCCGACATATGTTATTTCTCCTGTTCCATTGCAAGAGATTCAACTAAGGTTGGGAAAAGTTACGGATAGGTAGAGGCCTTCAGTAGTCATCTAGGAAGAAGAAGAATATGAAACTCCAAAACAACCCACAGATGACACTAAGTGGGAAGATGTTATTGTTGTCCCTTGACCAGGTGATCCAGGGGATCAAATTTGCTCAAAATTCAAAGTGCTTGGAATCACTTCAAATCGAACAGGTGCATAGGCCTCGTCGTCACGAACCCAACACAACTCATTTGGGTTCAAATGGACATCAGATGAGAGAGATATCGTGTTCTTCTCAAATCATCAAACAGGCAAAAAAAATGTGTGCTGACTATACAGTCCATACGGATGCTGACGTGGCAGGGACGTATGACACGTGGCAGGGCCATACGACATGTGACATGTGTTGGTTGGCAGTGGTGTGGATGAATTGGCGTGCAACATGTGACATGTTTGCGGTGAATGGAATGGTGACATGTGGCCCAATCAATGGTCGCCACGTGTCACCTGGATAGTGGTCTAAAACTTATGTAGTTGGCAGGACTCGACCCCACGACCTCCGGGCAAGGGGAAGAGCTTTGGGAAGGGCCACCCAACCGGCGCGCCCACCTATGGTTCTTAACATACATTTGAGTTTTAATTTATTTGAATTGTAAATATTTTGAAATGGGGCGCGGTCCGAGCCGGGGCTAAGCCCCAGCCCCGGATCATATATATGTGCCATGTAACCACCGATGCGTGCCCTCTGACCCATTACCATATGGTTTAAAATTTGACCCCTTTTTGTATATGCGCGCGGTCACATGGTGACCCATATGCCCACAGTCTTGGCAGTTAGGGGCTAGGCGCGTCCTAACCGTCCTACAGTTCGCACCATTTTGCGGTTGCGCTCGGTGCTAGGTTTTAACAAAAATATGCACGTTGGGGCTAGCTTGAGGAGGCAGAGGTGCGTTTTGGCAATCCAGAGATAGCAAGTTTGAAGGGGAACTTCCAGGAAGCCTATCTTCTTCAATTGTTGGCCAAACAAGGTGCCGAAAAAGCCCAGCTAGGGGTTTTTGGACGTTCTGAAGCCATTGGAGCCATCTATTTGTCATGTTTAGCATTGTAAAGAACATATTTTATCACTTTGAGCAAATAATACAAAATATCCATTAGAAGTTGGACCAGGAGATGTAGCCCAAGAGAGGGGTGAACTCCTTTAGCATTTGTTGTGTTATGTGTTTTTTTTTCACTGTTATTTGTTGCTGATTATATGCATCTTGAATATGTAATTTCTATAAAAGTTGTGTTTGCAAAATTGATCCATTTGCATAAGAACACTTGAATTAAAATTTGCAAATATTTTCAAGAATACAAGTCTTTATCATTTTTAGATCAAGTTGGTATCAGAGCTTAGGTTTTTGAAGGCTTGATTGTTTGCAAGTGTTTTGTTTTTTGATGCTCATAAGGTTGAAACTCACAAGAGGAGAAGGTCAACTTTTAGAGCCAAGTTCTCATCCTTCAAGAATAAAGATTATATCATCACCTCAAGCTTCAAGGAGGCATTGACCAAGTATGGCTCATGAACAGAGACATGAACATATTCCTACAAAAGATGAATATCTCAGAAAGGATTTCATGGAAATGAGAGAAATGATGAAAGTCTTGATGGAAGAAAGGAATACAAGGTTGCAAGGTGAAGGCTCCAACCCTTCACAGCACAAGGGAGACAGTGGTGATAAAACTCCAAATGGAAATGGAGGGAATGGTGCTTCTCCACCACCCTCACCTCCATCTTCCTCTTCTTCTACCAATTCAAGAAATCTTCCAAATTATCCAAAGGGACATGGTAAAACTCATCCACAAATTCCTTTGTTAAAGCTTGATATTAAATTTGAATTGTCAATGTACATTGGAGAGGTAAATGTTGAGAAATTGGATAACTGGATTCATCACATTGAGGTGTATTGTAGGATACACAAAATTCAAGATGATGAAACTAAGATTCAGCTTGCTTCTTTAAGATTGGATAGTGCAGAACTCATTTGGTGGGAAGCCAAGACTCAAGAGGACATGAAGAAACATGGTAAAATTTTAACCTCTTGGAATGATTTTATTGTTGC
>SNQJ01S0059401.1:0-20094 GCA_010110895.2 Picea sitchensis
AACCCTTGAAGAAAGACCCGTAGCACAAAGGTTTGGGTAATGGATGCAATATTTTTTGATGTAAATATGAATCATTATTGTTTTTTCATTGTTGATAAGAATTAAATATGGATGAACTCCAAAGTGGTCCCCTTATGGTGAAATCCCTCACAGGAAGACGCTTTGTGGAGTAAGAGAACCAATGCTTAATTGTGGAATAATGAGATGAAGGAAAGTGATTGTGTCAGGGAAAATATCCTAGATGGATAGTTCTTTTCATTTCATTTCTGGTGGTATGTGGAACGTCACATAATTCCTCACGGTTAGAGAGTTATGTCCATGAGAAGTTGGAGACACCAGGTTTAGGTAATGGACCCAAGTTTGTTTGATGGGTAACGGTATGAGTTATGATATATTTTTAGATAATACTACCATATATGGATATTACATGTCATGCCATTTCAGGTGGTATGTATAACGTCACATAACTCCTCATGGTTTGAGAGTTATGGCCTTACGAAGTTGGAGGACCCTCATATGTCATCTAGAAGCCCCAAAAGGTCAAAGTAATCAAAGTGCTTTAAGAGATTTTAAAAGGTAAATAATAGAGTGAAGTGATGAGTGTATTATAATTCAAAGTGAATACAAGAATGGGAATTATTTCAATAATAATTTTTAATGGGAGGTAGAGGTGGGACGGCCTAAAATAAGGAAAGTGGGGCCAAGTGACCAGAAGATGTTTTTAAGGAAACTAATTGGATAGTATAAATGGAGGCAAAGGCTCTCATTTTGAATAACATGGGCATATTGAATATCTATAGGTTTCTAGATTATAAAATGATATCTAAGCCCATTAGGAAAGTGAAGAAAGAGGCGAAATACAAGAGGAAAAGGATAAATTATTTGTGATTGGAGGATTTTAGGTTTAGATCATTTCATCAAATGTGGGAATGCTCTACAATTTATCTCTCTCTAGAATAAGCTAGAATTCAGAAAGACATGTGATCAATACACTATAGGTCTATTATAGAGCTACAAATCATATTTGTATGATGCGCAGAAATGGATGAGGATTTTGGTTTAGAAGGGTACATGTTGAGTACATGGTTGAGACAAATGGATTACATTCTGAGTTAAGCACATACATAGAACATAAGTTGATGATGTTAGTGATTTTATATTGATGGAGTGCTGGATTGGTAAGTGGTTGACACATGATTGGCACATACTTGGCAGGTACATGGTTGGATACACTGATGTGTGAGTTGATTAAAAGGTTGAGGTATAGGTTGATGTAGTTTGATGCATGGTTCAGATTATTGGTACAGGTTCACAGAGGTGCCTTGCCTCTCCATTGTTAAATTCTAGCCGATGGTTCCATCATTCTACTTCTACTTAGGGGGGGCAGGACGGGGCAAGGATGGTGGTTTGCTTACCTTCGGTTCTAATAGCCAGGAGAACATTGGGGGTTGTAGCCTCATAGGTTGTAGGCAGAGATTTAGGGGATCTTCCCACCGGTTGTTGCTTGAGAAACTAGAGATTAGGAGCCTCCTTCCAGTTCTTGACTAGAAAACAAAGGAATTAGTTGCTTCCAATGAATGTAATTCTTCAAGACATATAAGGCAGATGGCTTTTCTCCAGATTTAGGTTTCCATGTAAAACAAGGTGTATTGTGTATGTGTGTGATTGTTTATTTATTACGCTCATTATTGGATGAAAATAATTCTACATTGATATAACATTTGAAGAAAAGGATTAATTACGTTGGCTACTTACTTCATCCCCCTCAGTAATCCAACGGATATAAGGATCTCACATGAGACATTGTTATAGAGTACTTATAAGGATATCACATGAGACATTTCTATTTTATTTTATGAAAGTAAGAAATACTCTACATGAATATTTTTCCTTCCTCCTTATCTCTCATGGTTGGATTTTTGGATCTTCCTCCTTAGAGCTTCATTGACATATCTTTCTTGGAGCATACTTTGAACATTGTAAAAGGTTTTTATTTGTAGAACAGATGTTTGTTGTCAATTCTTGAAGCTTCCTATTATGGTTCTTGTTTGGTGCATAAATATTAATGGTGAAATGCTCAACTCTTCTACGAACTAATTACTAGACCAATCCATTGAAGGGGTTACTTTCACCATTGGAAGTGTTCTAGGGTGATTCATCTCCTTTACCTACCTGTATTTCTGGTTTAGTACTTGGTACCTTTCTTTATCTATCTATTGGAACCACAGTATTAAGTAAGATTATGAAACCATAGTTGATCTTGTTGGTGAAGGTTGTTTTCCCGTGATGATTCCTCCTTGTTGGGCCTTCATCTCCATTTTGTCCTTACAAGATTAGATGGATTACTCTTCCTTTTTAGTTCCTATCTAGAAAAATTTACAATCCTTGAGCGAAATAGACCAAGAGTGTAGAAGAAAGGTTTCTTCTTGTCCATAATCTGCTGATTTTGCATTGACTCCTATTATTCCCTTATTTGGTTGGGCATTGGTCTCAATTCTTCCCATCACCTTTGCCAAATCCGTAGAAACTGAAACATTGTTTTACTAAAGCTACTCCTTCAACATGTACCTCATTGCTTATCTTTAGTAATCCTAGTAGGAATACCTCCTTTGATCTAGAGGAGAGACAACCTAAAAGTGAAGGGATGGATTTATTAAGTGATAGTGGTGAGTCTTCTAATAGTTTCACCCCCCTTGATTTTACGCATGGCCTGATTCAGGATTTTTATCATTGTAGTACAATTTGGGAAGTGTGCCACATGGCATCCTTGTTGGGGATAAAGTCCATTCAACCAGAAATTTTAAGATTATGCTCCATGACACCATAGTGAGAGTGTTTTATTAAATATCTCCTTCTCACATGGTATTGTTGGCTCCATGAAGGGAAAAAGCCCACTTTGTTTACTTCGTTTGAAGATTTTGTTGGGTGTAAAGGTGAGCACGTCCAATCATTTTGAAGGCTCTTTGAAGAAAATATCATCTTTGTGACTCCACCTTTGGTATTGATATGAGTTTTGATCATTGTTCATTTCATATTTTATTTTCAACCTTGTATTGAAGACCTAGAAGCAAAGAAAATGGGATTGCCTCCATGGTTGGGCGATTGGCATGCTCCTTTTGATTTCTTAAATATCTCAAGGTTACCTCATGAAGGCAAATTTTCATATCTTAGAGATGAATTCCAAATTTTTGGACATTCTAAATGCACTACATGACAATACTGTGAGTTGCAATTTAGAGCATGGGCATTTCAGAGATGTTACTTGATGATTGTGCATTGATGCAGAAAAAAAATAGTTAAAGAGATGGTTTGGACATCTTTGTAGAGGAGAAGTGTTATCTTTGCAAGATTTGTTGAGGCATTTTGTAGTAAATGGAGCCCTAATTATCATGAGAAATGTATTCCATTTGTTGAAAGGCTGAAGGAATTATATAGTTGCACAAAACCCTATTGACAAACTCCCAACTCTCATCTTTAAGATGATGAAGTCATCATTGAAGCATGCTTTCTAAATTTAAATATAGATTAGTGCTTGGATTATACCTCCAACATTGATGTAGGTAAGACTACATGTGCGGGTGGCCTTAAGCACCCCATCCCTACAACATGATGATCTTTGCCAAATGTGGGTACGGATTCCAAATTTCAAATAAAATGCAAATAAAGATGTTTGGAATGAATAGTATGATACATGTTTGAAATTCTATGATGAGGTAAGTCCCACTATCCTACATGATAAAGAAACAAATTTTCCCATTCTCAAGTTGAAAAATGAAAAATTCACACAAACTTTTGGCCATTCCAAACAATATAAGCAGATCAATCCTATATCTATGTTTTTAATGCCCCTATTTATGACGATTCGATGAAGAGGAATGTGGGTGATTGTGTTGTGAGTTGCTTTCCAATGAATCCATAAGGAAAAAAAAAGACAGCTGCATATTCTATGGACACTCATCCTGAATACAAAGGGTTTTATTATGTGGAGATAGTTGACAAACATCCATGGTTGTTTCCAAGCACTACTATTGATGCTCGATGATGTGGAGATCAAGAACCCATTGTGAATATTGCGGATAACACTTAGGGTACTCACCATTCTTGGTGCCCTTGTGTGTGCCCACGTGTGCCCTTGTGTGCTCCCCTTTCTCCTCACAATCGCCTCATGTGCGCTGTAATGCTCCCCTTTCTCCTCTTAGACTCACCCTCGTGTGCCCTCGTGTGCTCCACTTTCTCCTTGCAGACTTACACGTATCACTGCTCTCCTCCACAGGACTACCCTTTCTCCTGCTTGGGGGGGATTGCGTGCACCTCTAATCGTCTGCGAGGGTATGGGTGCAGTATAGGGATATGGTGAATTATGGATGGGGGATATGCATGATATGCATACACAAATGGGGGGGCTTCATTTTTGTTAAAAGGGTTTATGGTTTTGTTTTATTTATTTCTTAATTTCTTAATTTATAATATATAAAATTATATATATATATATATATATATATATATATATTATAGATGGGTCTAATGGTTAAGAACATGTGTTTTTCTCTAAGAGTTCATAGAAGTTCAAATCTAGAGGGGTAGAGTATATATACCTTAGGCATAAACTTTCACGAGTCAAAGGTTAAGAACATGTGTTTTCTCCTAAGAGTTCATAAGTTCAAATCTAGAGGGGGGTAGGGTATGTATACCTTCGGCATAAACTTTACGAGTCAAATCAATGGGCAGAGGGGATCCCTTGTCCCACAAACAAGGGGGTCTCATACAACAATTTGGTTTTTATCTTTTTATTAGAGCTAAATTTGAACAGGGATTTTGTTTATCTTGTTGATATTGACATCCTTTTCTATGAGATGGTCAATGACAATGGTTAGTGCGACCTAGAAGGCAGATTGAAAACATTATGGGTTAACACCCAAATTCCTGTTGTTACCACTTATTAGTAATAGGTTTGTGTGAAAAGTTACCAAACACTCTTATAATAATCAGAGCATGTTAGCGATTGTTGATTTGCTGCATGGAGGAGACATTTGTCTATCTCACCAGGAGTCGCCATCAATCTACTGTGTGGAGAAGCCATCCATCAAACTCTGATTCGTTGTGCATGGAGGAGGTCGCATCTTCAAGCTGTTGAAGAGTTTTGAAGGGGGCACACTACATTGAAGGATCATTGTTACTGTTAAGCTACTGAAGAATTTGATGTTCGCTAGAATTCCACGAGAGAGCAAGTCGCCTCTACAGATTTGATTATTGAATCGTTGCCACCATTCGCAAGGAATTTCTTGCAAATTTTCACATATTCTGACTTCCAGAGCTTAAGGGAGGGCACATATCATTTTTGTTACCTCCAATAGACCCTGAAAACTGTTGTCAAGAATCATTTGTTGTCTTCTCTGGTGGTCACGTTCTAGCCAGATCACAGAAGATTTATTGTACTAGATTGCAGGATATTCGTTGTCAAGAAAGAGGAATAGGAGATTGTCGTGATTTGTTGTGATCTAAAATTTAGCCAACAATTGGTTATGTTATCACTCCAAGAGTCTTTCTAGGTTGTGATTGAAAAATCCCGGTAACTTAATCAAGAACTTAATCAAAAACTCAAGAACTCGTATAAACTGTAACTCTTAATTCCAACCCCTTAACTTTATTACACCCATCACCCCTAACACTTAACCTTTATAACCTAGAATTAATATAAACCCTAACCATTGAGAATTATTACCTCTAAAGCCCCTATAACGTAATTACATATATAACCTTAAGTTTCATGGTTATCACCTTAATTTATCCTACAAATAACTCATATAAATTGTTACTCTTAATTCCTAACACCAGTAAATTATAACCTCTAACCCCTCACCAATATAACTCCTTAACCTTAACACATATTCATTATAACCCCTAAAACATAACCATATAAAGCCTTACACCTAATCCTCATATTATAACCCCAATAACACTAATCCACTAAGCAATAAGACTTATAACTCTTAACCCTTAAAACCCCTTACCCCTATAACACATGTTACCATAAAACCTAACCTACCACCCTTAATCCCTCACACTTCTAAACATTAACTCTCATAATACCTACACTATATAACAATGTTAAATATTAATACCTAATCAATACAACCCTTAAAACCCCTAAACATTAACCCTTCTAACCCTAGCTCCTATAACCACAAACCATCTCAAATCTTAACTCAAAAAACTTTTTTTCTTATAATATCTATAATATTGACCTTATAACCCCTCACCCCTCAACCTTATAATCATTAGCCCCTAAAATATAAATCTTATAATCATTACCACATATAACCCCTGTAATCCCTCACCATAGCACCTGATATTTATAAGCTTAACGGATACATCTCAACCCCCATAATCACTGACAAACAACACCTAACTCATCTATTCTTAACATTATCTAACACCCAACCCTTAAAACTTGTATAACCTTTATACCATATATCCCATATCACCTCTTCCCTTAACCACTAATCCAATAAATCCTAACCCTTAATTATTTAAAGCCCTACATGTTAACCTCTATAACCACTAATCCAATAAATCCTAACCCTTAATTGTGTTAGCACCTAATATATAATTATCGCTCATAACCCCTAACACTTGATATCTATAAGCTTAACAGATACATCTCAACCCCTATAATCATTGGCCATCAACACCTAACTCATCTATCCTTAACAATATCTAACACCCAACCCTTAAAACTTGTATAACCTTTATACAAGTTATCCCATATCACCTCTTCCCTTAACCACTAATCCAATAAATCCTAACAAATTTCAGTGCATACAGAAACTGTTTGAAAAAATTTCAACGTTGGCCCCATTCGCAGGTTGTTGTTGTCGGTGTCTAGTCCTCGTACAATTTTTGTTCCTCATTCCTTGTTCCTCGTTCCTCGTTCCTCATTCCTTGACCATGGTGTAGTCCCCAAGATCCATTATTTTTGTACAAAACATACTAATGGCATAAAATGTCCCACAGAAAGACCAAATTAATATCTGCTACATAAGTCTTTTGTCTTTTTTCAATGACTATGTAATGAATCTCAATTATAAGAAGCTTCAAATAGGACCTAAGAACCTTAAGTTCTTTCATTAACCATGGGTGACATAACATTATCATTCAATAGTAAAATTGTTACATTTCATTGTAAGGCATCATGTGCACTGAGGGCTTGAGGCACCATATCCACAAAGGAAACATACCAAGAATATCTGTCTTATGAAAAAGATATGGTACTATCCATTTTGAGGTTTGGCATAGAGATTATTCTTATAGAATACACTACATTTCACCATAATATAATCCCTACACTCCTTTCAAACCATGTAACGCCATTCAAATTAGACAAAATATTCTTGCGACGAATTAGCTATACTATCGACGAACTTTTTTCGTCGATAGTATAGAAAATTCATCGCAAGATTATTTACATTCATCTTTCTTGTGACGATATCAATGATGCTTGGATTCATTTCATATTTTTTTATCAACTTGAAATCTCAATTTGATACTTTGCAAGCTAGCTGGACCTTCAGTCAAATACAAATATGAAACTTGGAATCATTAACATATCTACTAGAACATATGAAAAATAGGGTTTATAGTTTCCATGATGAATTCATGATGGAAGAAAGTGGGTGTTTCAGACAAATTTGAGTCCAGAAAACCTCCCATATCGTTAATTCATGTGAATAGTCTATCCATGTCAAATTTCAATGCATACAGATACAGTTTGAAAACATTTCAACGTTGGCCCCATTCACATGTCATTGTTGCCTGCCTCTAGTATCTTGATGGTGTTGATTAAGAAATCAATGAAATAGAGGGATTTTTCATCACAAATATGATGCATATACATTGTATATACATTAATGTAGAACCTGAAAGAAAATTGATGAAAGACTGACGAAAGCCTAAAACTTGCATCAACCAAATTGGGTACTTTGAAAGAAAATTAGGGTTTATAGTTTACATGACGAATTAATGAAGGAAGAAAGTGGGTGTGTCACTCAAATTTGAGTCCAGAAACCCTCCCATATCATTAAGGCAAGCCAATAGTCTATCCATGACAAATTTCAATGCATACATAAACTGTTTGAAAAAATTTCAATGTTGGCCCCATTCGCAGGTCACTGTTGTCGGTGTCTTGTCCTTGTACAATTTTTGTTCCTCGTTCCTTGTTCCTCGTTCCTCGTTCCTTGTCCAATACTTTATATCATCTTCATGAATTTCTTTCAATGACAACCATCTACATGAGATCATGACACAAGAAAATAGCATATTTCAACATAACATAATATAATATATTACATTACAAGTAAAACACGTGTCATTAAGTACAACAATAATTTGAAAGAACATTTTGCATATAAATCACAACTACGTCTTACCTCATGTATTTTCCAATATCGTATATAACTTGTTTGATGTTGTTGTCAAAGTTATTTGGGAGAGATAGCGGTAGAACATACTATAACAACAAAATGAATCGTTATTTGTTTCGACCAAAGTAGACAAGAAAAAATAAAAATAAATAAAAGATCTATAAGGCCAATATATATAAATATGTATACCAAAATTGTTACCTTAATGAAGGTATGTCAATCATCTGTTTTTACCCCACCAAATTCACCTTTCTTCGTTAAGATATTTTTTATGTTTGAAGCAAAACCCATGGGAAATTTAATTCTTTGAATGACCTCTTTTACATAATTTCTTAGTTGCTCTGTTAATAACCATGGAAGGTTATTTCGGTCTAGTACTCCATATGATCTATTTGAATATCGTATCACACTTTGCATTGCATGATTGGATTCCTGAATGTCAGTACAAATTTTGACATTTTTTTCTTTGTCCCTCCTACCATCTATGATTCGCTATAATGTTTCAGTCACATTCTTCCTGATATACATTGTATCAAACAAATGAAAGATTTTTAGGTCCTCATAGTAGGGAAACCTCATGAATTGAGCAGGATAAGATTTCATTCCTCATGGAAGCCCATTATTAATACCTTCATGATGATTGCAACCTTCATGAAGCATAAAAGAAATCACAAAAATTATTATCAAATACGGTAAAATGAATTCAATGATTAAAATAAACATCCAAAACATTACATGATCTACGATACATTATGAAATTGAGTACCTTGATGATTTCTATTATATTCCATCCTCCATTGGTGAGGTGTCATTATTCGTGGTTTTAAACCAGTCTCTTCTTTCCTATTGAAAAGATGTTTTCCAGTAGTACAATACCTATGGTCCTTAGGAAGAAGGTGCCTATACTCATCAAACACCATCTTTCCTAAACTTTTTGAATGACGATACTTCATCTTAGGGCCACAAACTGGACATGCAAATTTACCCTTTGTTTGAAGACCTGCAACAAATGGATTAATTTCAATTATACGATGAGATTATTTAAAAATTAAACATGCATCATGATAACATTAAAATATTATATACTATTAAAGAGCAATATTAGAATGCTACATACCACAAAAATGTGTTAGTCCAGGGGAAACATGAATTGTCCATAAAAGTATTCCACAGAATTTAAATTTCTTTTCCCTGGTTGGTTTACATATGTCATACAAGTATTTTTGACGATGGTAACAAAAATTCACCTAACAATCTACAAAATAACAAATAACTAGTTAACATAAGAATATTAATCGTAAAAATTGCATTCTTATTTTACACATTAATTAACACTAAAAATAAATAGAAAAAAAAAACAACATTTTTGTATAATATGAGATGAAACATATTACATACCTTAGTGTCTGTGTCATACAAGTGTTCAAAAAAGTATTCATAACCTTTAAGTTCAATAGCATCAATGTAGTGGAGAGAAGATTTTCTCTTGATCCTTCATAAAGTCATTTATTTGCCTTTTCTAATATAGGTTCATCATAAATACTAGCATTTTTCCCATTCTCATCTGACTACGAATACAAATCTTGGATCATTTGATTTGTCCCATCATCTTCTTCCATGGGATCATTAACTTGATTTGTCCCATCATCTTCTTCCATGGGATCATAAACTTGATTTGTCCCATCATCTTCTTCCATTGGGATCCTCATTTGCTTGGTCATGATGATGTTCCTAAGCTTGTACAACATCGTTTCTACTAATACTTGGTGCAATATTCTATGGAAAGTTAGAGGGAAACTCTAACTTTATAATTACAAACAATCATGCAAAATTAGTGTATACTATAACAAATATTCAAACAATATATATACATATATATATAATTTTATATAAAACTGACAAACTAAAAAAAAGATAATGAATATATAGGTAATTACCATGGGATGATATTCATTCGATTCACCATCAATGTGCCCATATTTCCTACAATGTTTTGTAGTTGTTGCTATTAAAATTTTTATGGGACGTATGTCGAAACATTTTTTACAAGGGAAATAACATCTACCATCACCCTTTTCACCCGCTTTACTTTTTTCCCCACCTCTAACAACATTTTGCGACATTCTTCTGCACAAAAATGCCCTTTTGGAACCATCATTGTTATAGCAAGATTTTCACAACATCTTTAAATCGTCAAATATTTATAGTCCAATTTTAGGTCACAATCGTCACAATTGCAACAACCATGACCTAAAAATATTTCTTTTTTTTTACCTATTTATTTGTCATTTTTAACGGTCAATTTTAACGTTAGTTCAATCGTCGCTCTTGCGATGAATGTTGACCATATTAATTTAATCAAACTACATGTGTCGCTCTTGCGACGAACATTGACCATATTAATTTAGTCAAAGCACATGTGTCGAGATAGTGATGAATACGGGGTGGATTTAGAAAAATTGAACTTTTTCTCTTGCATGTTGCGACGAAAGAGTACTTTTGTCGCAAGTGGTCATCGCAAATTTTTCAATATGTAGTAGTGACATTATACATAATTTGAGGGGAAGTTACAACTCTTTGTTGCTTATTCACTTCTATGCCACTTGACTTATTTTTCTCTTTCTCCTTCTCATTCTCTTATTCTTTTTCTTTTTCAACATTTTCTTTATTTTTGAATTTATTTACATGTGCCCATGTTTGGACAACATTCTATTGCGAGATGTTGTTTTCTTCTGCTTCTTCTTCAAATATATACATGGATGATTCGCATTAATCCGTGTATATAGATTCAAGAATTTCCTTTTGAATATAATCAACCTCTTTTTCAATAGCTTGTTCATAAAAAAACCTCTTCAAGTAATGTTGCATTCGGATTTGATGCTCTCGGGATTCTTTGTCTTTGTTGGTCATCAACATTCTCTAGTCTTGCTCTCTTCTCTTGGGCATGATTTCTTCTTTGCTCGAGAATTGGCATCCTTGGATTAGGAATGAAATTTTCATTTCTCCTCAGTCTAGTTATTTCATTCTTCATTTTCCTTATGGTTATGTTCATTTGATCAATCCCCATCCTCTATTTTGTCTCTTGAGCTGCAGTAGGATCACTTTTTACATTTGGGATGGTCCCTTTGAAGAAACCTCCTCCAACTCCTTGATTATCAACATGACGTGTTTTTTTATCTTCTTCCCTTTTTGAACTTGATGCCCCTTGATCAATAATGGATAGATTAGTCATTTGCCTTTGTACTTTTCCAAGAATAATATCATGGTCAGCTCTTATTTCAAACATTATTTCTTCCATTTTAGTATCTTTATTCATTGCTTCATCTAAAGTTTCAATTTGAGCGACTCTAATAGCAAACTTTATATTGGAAGGCATAGAATTCTTATAACAACCAATTATCACTTGATCATTTGACCTTTTTTCTTCTAGTATTTTGTTCAACATCTTATTGAATCTCAAATTAAAGTATCAAATTCTCTCATTCTTCTTGAGACATATTTGGGTGAAGTCGGTAAGAAGATTGTGGTAAGCAACGTGAGGAGAAAACATATTCAAGAACATTGTTTCAAGATCATCAAATGACCTGATTGATCTTGTCGAAAATGATGTGTACCATTCGTAGCCTTTCCCAAACAGAGTTTGGAGAAATAATCTTACCATTACATCATCATACTAGATAAGATGGAAATCACAAACATCTAACAATAAATCAACATGTCTTTTAGGATCAATCGTTTCATAGCCCGAAAAATTCTTCATAGTTCCCATGCACCTTGTTAAGTGTTGCATGCACTATCTCAAGTGTCATGTGCACCTTACTAAGTGTCACATTCACTTTTCTAAGTGTAGAAACATGTTGACACCATGAAATACATTTTTCGCAATCCCTAAGTCAATTTGGAAGAGAAAACCCACCATTTGAGGTCTGGAACCACACCTTTTTTTTGGAAAATTTGACCAATTTTGGGAATTTATGAAGGGCGGCACTCCCCTACTCATGTTGAGGGAGCGCTAGTGCTCCCCTTGCCTTGATTAGGGGGAGTCGGTAGTTCTTTGTCTCTCCCTTTGAGGGGGCACCAATGTTGTTAGAGGGAAATATGGCGCTTCTTGACTATTCTCAAGGGACAACTCTTAAAGGAGGAGGTTGTTTTGGGTTGAATCCTATCCTAGGGTACTATATTAGGATCAAATTCCAACTCATGGAGCCATATCCTCAACCATTTACCTTATTATATCATGGTGGTTGAGCCTCCCAATCCTATAAATTGGAGGCATTTCCATGGGGAAGGGGGAAGGAAATTTTTGAAGTATCATCATTTTGATCGTAAGAGATTCTTGCAAGGGGCTAGGCGAGGCGATATTGGTGAAGTCACTACATCATCAAACATGATCTGTAATTACTTGCCATTGTCTTTCCAATTAATCTAAACTTGGCCTATTCCCTTCAAGTTCATGTGTTCTAGATTTGCTTGTCTATTGTCATTTCAATCTTCGTAGATACATCTGTTTCATATAATCATACAAAGTAGGAGGAAGAGTCCCTTTGTTGGTATTTCTAGGACTTCATTTATGTTGAGGATCTTGGATATCAAGCCCAAGGATTGGAGCAATGAGGACGAACATCGAAATAAGGTACACCACATTCTTCTTCTCTTTTTCTTGATTGGTTGGGTTAGATTAAAAGGGAAAGTAGAAACCATTTGTTTACTTCTATCTTTGGACCAAATAAGGGGCCTTGATCCAAAGGGGAGCTTAGCCTGTCCACGGGGTAAGATTTCTCATAACATAAAAATGGCGACTCCATTGGGGAAGGACTTTGACTAGTCTTTCCTTTGGTTCATCTTGAATCCTTGCTTGTTTGATGCTTGATTATGATTTATTTCCCCTTCCCTCTTCTTGATTGAAGATTTTACAGGGTCATTTATTGATTCTTTGCTGAGTTTTATCTTTTGGAAGCCATTTTAAATATTTTTTGGGACCAACACTCCCTTGTAGTTCATACCAGAGTGCCATTGGACTGATTGGAACTCCCCTTTATCCTCCTAGAGGGTGCCATAACTCTTTGTTCCTTTGGTAAAAAGGGTGTCAGTATCCTCTTTTAGGTGTTTTTGTGAATTGTTTCTCTTCTTTTAAGAGGCTTTTAACCCAGAGTCTCATAGTCTGTCTTTGACTTTGTTTGCTTGAGAAATTAGCATTCATCACTCATTTCATTTCCTTCTTTGAGTTTTGTTATTTTCTCCTAGTTGTGAAATTTTATGGTCCCCTTGGGTTACCAAGATTCCTTGGTTCATCCTACCTTTTATTTGTCTGATCTTCGTCTCACAAAGTTTTCATATTGCTTGATTGTTTAGCAGTTTTCATCAAATAAAAATTGCAAAGGTTCTTTGGTATTGAGCCCTTTTTGTCTTCGTTGAAACACCTCACTTTTTGAATGACTAGGACTCTCTTATTTATCGCAACCCAGCCTTGAATATCGATTCTTGTTCCTCATTTTTTAGGATTTTCAAGAGTATTTGTCTTCTTTCTCTTTTACATCTTCAAGTTCTTGACTGAACAAGTTATCTCACACTTTGTTTCTTTCAGTAATCATCATTTTGTGAGTGCACTTTGTTTGATTTTTTTTCCTCATATTTATTTGTGTCAAACACAGATGTCTTTCATTTCACTTGAAAGTTAAGAAGTGAAAAATTTTGCATATCGCATTGCATACGTGATCGAACAACGAATTTTTTGTATTCTTTAGGAAATTTGTTTTGGTACATGATTGAAAAAGAGCTAGTTTTGCACGTGCATTTTGGATTTCGAAAACATTTTATTGGTAGTTTGGCATCCCAGAAATTGAAAGTTGCATAGTTTTGAGTACTTGCTTGTGTTAAGAAGAATAGAACTCTTCTCCTTCCCATACATAGAAATTGTCGAAAAGAAAGAATTGCATCTCATACTTTTGCATTATAGTATAGTCGAGTATCTCAAATCATTAGTTTCATCTCTGTGAACCTTCTGAGTAAAATCCATTAAAATCAAACATGCACTAATAAAATTGACTAAACATTTTTTTGGTTTTAGCATACTACCATTAGCACAAGATTAGGGTATTTGGACTAGGTAAAGTGAGTCAATAGTCCAAGACTACTAAATAGACTCTAGAGCACTAAAGAGTGAAAAAATCCAATTTTTGTATAAGCATAGTCGGGAACCCCCTCTAACATAGGGGCTAAACACGAGGTCATGTGTGGAAGAGTAGCAGAGATTACCCCTCTAAAGCTTGACCAATCGTAGCGGAAAGAGCGTATACTAGGGGTTTTTCTTGGAGTGTCACTGGTTTCATTTGGTCTCAGTGCTTCATGAATCTTAAATCCGTTCAAATTCCTCCAAATTTCTATTGGTCCACTTGTCTTCAGTCCTCTAGAAAATTTTCAGACTTTGATATCCTACCCATACATTCAGTCCCAACTGTTGACTGTACCCACATGGAGGCTGACTGTGATTTGGTAACCTCAGTAGCCTTTCCTAGGTATCTATAGAGGTGACTGTGGGGGGATTCCCATGGTACCTGGGGCAGTCGTCATATCACACTTTCAGTACCCTTTGAGGGTGATCTCGTGAAAGAAAGGGTTAATTGCACTGAGAAGGGCTATCACGTAGAGGTTGGGGTAACTGCTTCTCACTTCTTCATTGGTTGCTTGACATCCCATCTTTGGAAGATCCTTGAACCTATTGTTGCTTGGTTGAATTATTTTAGTTTCCTTAGGAGTGTGTTTCTTTGAATTTCGTAGTCAACATTCTGATCGAAGATCTCACAGTATATAAGGTATGGATCCTAAAGTTCAGGAACCTCAACACAATGTTTCTTACGAAGGAATGATCGAAGATCAAACTTTTGAGACTGGGAGCGTAGCTCCTGGAAGTGCCCAAGGTGTAGAAGAATTGGTCACAACCTTCGTAGAAATCCTTGCATCTTACGTGAATCCTCTTTTTACTTATCCACTCGGCCTACCACTCAATGATCCAACAACCACGAGATATTTTGATGCATATTCTTCTTATAATTTACCACCTGGTACAACCACTACACAATATTTTGACATGACCCCATCGTATTTTGATTTTCCTTAAGGACTTGGGAATTTATCTTTATCCACAACTCATGCAGTTGATACTATTGATGCTTCTTCTTTACTAGGAACACCAGTGACCCAGGTAACCCTGACTCAACCACTTGCGAATACATCAACCTTTGCACATGGGTCATGTAATATTCTTGCTTCACTATTTCCACACATGCACACACAAATTACTTTACTTGGTCATCCCATTGGTCAGATGGTCAAAATTCAAGTCATTCAAACAACCACGATTACACAAGATACTAAACCTACATATCAAGCCTTGCATATGAGTACACCCTACATTGGAGGTCAATCTTCAATGGGAGGCCAACCTTTAGCTGGGGGGAAACCTTTCCCTGAAGGGAAACATTTTACTGGATGGAAACCTATGTGGTTGCAACATCAACAAGCCTGGGGAAAGATGCTTATGAAAGTCCTTCTATCCATACTACCATTGGCATGTATCCTGGACAACCATATCCAGGAGTTGTCAATTTTTTGTGATGTAGGAGCATCGCTCCAATTCAGCAAAGAGCCAGCCATCCAGCACATCCAGCGCGCATTCATGGAGAAGAGAGGCGCAACCCTCTCATTTTTTCAAAATTATGAAATCATATCCCATTTGGGGAATTGTGTTGTAAGGATTTTAATGTCAGACCACACCTTTGTACAAGTAGTGGTTGAAGTGTCCTTTAATGGTTCTCTGAAGCTAAGTCCAGATCATAGTCAGGTCTGTGACTTCCATTTATGGAATGTAGCCATAGAGGTATGGAGCCGCTCTGCGATAGTGATAGCACAGAGGTGGTGAAGAGGATAAGCTCATGAGAGCCCTCATTTTGAATAGGAATGATGGGACTTAGAGTAGAGAGTTATAATAAGAGAGATCTCAAGTAGAGAGATCTCGAGAGAGAGAGTTGAGACCTGTTACAGTCCAGCCTTTTTAAATCATCTGTATAGATACATAGAGGTTAATAGAAAAGCAGTTTTCTTGCATATTGTTGTTCATGTGTTTATGTGTGTATGAATGAATGTTGTAGACACAGGTGATACATATATTTTACTATTTGTTTGTGAGTTTGTCGATTTCTATCTGGGTTATTTAGGTTGTGCAAGGATTGCACAACAGAACATTGGAAGTTTTGTAGCCAGCGCAAGGAGTGCGCATCTAAGCTCTGCAGAGTCAGAAAGAACGTGCAAGGAGTGCACAACAAAAATATTCACAGACTCAAGGAGGAGCCTCAAGGTTGTTGAACACCTTGGAGGAGGAACTGTGCAGGGGAAGGCACGGAGAAAATAGACAGAATCTCTGAAGATTCTATAGAAGCTCTGCAAGGCAGGCATTGAGTCGGTGCAAGTGTGCACGAGAAGAACTCTTTATCGATCTCAAAGAGAAAAGAGTTACTGAACACTCTGTGAGAAAAAACTTAGCAAGGTGTGCATTGACCAAGGGGAATGCCAGAAGGGAGAGAAGCATTTTATTTACCAGAAAATACTTCAGATCTGAGTTATTCGAGATCCTCGAACGCAATGTGTGCATAGAAGGTCAAATCCTCAAAAGGATGAAAGCTCAAGAGGAGTAGCATGGAGTTGCACGCAGAGCACAGGTGAAAGGAGTGAAGTTCGAGACCTTCGAAGCGTGGAAATCCTCTAAGGCAAGGAAGGAGTGAAGCTCGGGAGGAGGAGCATAGTTGTCGTTGGATCGGCGCTGGGAGGAAAGATCTGGACCATTGAATCTACCTCCAGGCACACAGGAGAGCGTACAAGGGAAGAATAGATATGAACTGTCAAATCTAGTGCAGATAGACGACAATCATTGGATCAAGCGAAGTTGCACGGAGGATAACGACGGGACGATTCGAATCTCAAAGCGCAGGAAATTAGATTTGGGTCATCAGATCTAGTGCAGAGGAACGATAGCCATCGGATCCAAGAGAAGTTGCATGAGGTTTAACCCTCATATAAGCAAAGGAGAGAGGGCCCGTCAAAGTCCCAAAAGCATCAAAATAGTCCATTGTGGAGGACACATGGTGACGATCTGGAAGTCATCGGGGTTTCGGGACTTAGGTGCAGAAGGGTTGCGAAGAGCGAGGACTCGTGATCACCGAAATCATGAAATTACTCCAGCTGTTGGATCGAGAGTGACAGGTGGCGAAGATCCGGAAGCCATTGGGGTTTTAAACTTTGGGAGAACAAGGGTAAAGACCGGAGAAAACTCACGAAAGGATATTTCGTGAAAGGATCAGGATCATCCATTAAAGAGGATAGGTGGCCAATGGTCGGCATTTCGGAGAAATTGCCGAAAATAACTTGGACTGTCGATCATCCAAGGGCGAGTTATCGGTATTTGGGTACTGGGATTTGGAAGGGAAACGAGTCAACTATTTCCCATTGTTGAAATGAGAAACACATCGGGCACCTTTTGGGCTCAGCTGGTGATCACGAAATAGGATCACATGGATGAGGGCTTACGAGAGGATACAATAGTCGTAAGCCCTTTTCGGTGTTTTTGGGGTCGAGAGGAGTGGGGTGCTTGCATTGAAATCCCTGAAATCATGAAACATGATTGCATCGTTTTGGGCTAAGCCTGTGGTCATGCCAGTGATCACATGGATGTGATTTAAGGGAGGAGCTCGTTGTGGAGCTAGGCCCCATTTCGAGGTTCGGTATTTCAAGGGACGAGGAGTCGGAGAGAGATCGCATATAGGAGTCTTGAAATAGTGAAACATGAAATACGTGTTGATCTAGGCCTTGGGTCATAGCCCAGAGTCATGAGTGGGAAAGGGGCTGATCATGAAAGGAGCCAATGTCGTGTTGGATGTATTGGTTCAGGAATAAGAAGAGTGTCGAAAGGAAAGAGGGCGCTCAAAATTTTTCTGAGGCCTGCACTAGTGGAGAAAGGAGGACCTATGGATTCATTTAGAGGGTTCCAGTAGGGACTGAGGAGCCATTTCGGCTTGGGGAAGATAACAATCTAGTGGTCGAGAGGTCGCAGACCCTACCGAGGTAGGGGTTCTGCATCATGTGGTATCAGAGCCACTTTTTTCTATAAACTGCATGCAGAGGGAGGCAGAAGAAAATGAGATAATCTGATAACATCAAGCGGTATCAGAAAATAGGAGTTTGTCTGTAGACAGCAGGTGAAGGAAGCAGATTACTGATGCTCTATAAGGATTTTGTTGCACATGCACAACAACAACAAAAATTTGAATAGCCAGGTGAGTTGTAAAAGAAGATGGAGATGCTCTCAGTTGCAGAGTAACCAATAGGCTTGCTAAGAGGGTAGGTGGAAGATGGAGATGGCTACTGAAGGCCATGAACATGGTTGAAGAGGAGACCACCAGCATAAAAGCAAGGCAGAGATTGACAAAGAGCTCGATGAGATAAGAGTGAGAATGGAACAACTTACATTGAATATGCAGCAAGAGGCAAAAGTATGTTGGAGGTATGAATGGCCTCTGAACAAGAAATCCAAATGGCCTGTTCAAAAGTTGTTGGCCAGGAAACAACAACAATAGTTGAGGAAGTGGTTGAGGAATGATAAAAACCTCAGTGACACAAAAGAAGAACTGGTTTGCATATGTGAGCCAGAAATTGGAGAAACCCTCAGTGATGAGGAAGGGAGATCAGTTTCAAGTCTCATAAACTGCCAGGAGGGCAGAGATGAATTTTCCAATTGCTAGGTGGGAAATGAAATGAGATCATAGGAGGATATCATATACTATTAGACGGACATCAAAGGAAATTCATATTGCCAGGAGGGAAATGATATGAGATTAGCAGAGGATCTTGTAAACTACCAGGTGGGCAAAAGTGAACTTTCGAGTTGCCAAGTCGGAAATGGGAAGAGTTCAACAGAAGGTCTCGCATACTTCTAGGGGGGGCAGTGGTGAAAGTTCATATTGCCAAGTGGGAAATGAGATGGTATCACTGGATCATATAGTCTGCCAGGTGGGCAGCAAAAAATTCCCAAATTGCCAGGTGGGCAAGAGAAAAGGGATGAGACTATTTGAAAATCTCAGGGACTCGTAAGTGAGCTCAGGTCAGCAAGGAGTGATGATAGGTGAATATTCATGTGGTTTTGCAGACCATGTGAATGAAGATGATGACAAGTTAAAAACTTGCACCATCCAAGAGGAGGATCAGAAAAGCATTCTGATGATTGGGGGAATTCGGGTATTCCTACCAGATAGCCCAATTAAGGTCAGAGCATGTGTTGCAGAGGCAACAGAAGAAGAAGGACAGCCAGCAGAGACTTTCAAAGAAGAGGAAATGGAGCAGACACTAATTTCTACCCTAGCAGAAGGAGATGAGCATTCAGAAGAATGGCTCAATATTTTCAGTGAGGAAGTTGGAACGGAGATGACGGCAACATTAGAGCCTGTAGCAGAAGAAGAAGTAAACAACATGGACTCTGTTGATCTACATGAGAAATTTGAATCCCTGGAGAGTGTTATCAGACTAATCGGTAGGTGCGGACACTAACAGATCTCCCTAGATCCACCTGGATCTAGAACAAAACAAGACAGGACATGACTCTTTCCCTAAGTTTTGACCATTGAATTAA
>SNQJ01S0059401.1:20104-31197 GCA_010110895.2 Picea sitchensis
CATGTTCAAGAGCGACACTTACTGCCAATCAATATGAAGATGAAAACATATCCCTTTCCCAAATTTTCCCCCACCATTTCTGGCGAGTACCTCTTTATTTTTACGCAAGCTTGAGGAGGATAACATATGCTTGTTGATATAAGATTATCCTTCGGAGTATGTTTAACGAACCCTAAGAAGGAGTGGTTCTGTCCCATTACGGGTTTGTCAATGTTTGTTTAATGAGTCCAGAGATAGAAAACTCGAAGGTTTTTCATGATTATAGAGTTTGGAAAAACACTTAAAAGAGAACTCTCTTAGTTCCTTTTTCGTAAAATAGTATGATGAGACCAAAAAAGAGATAAATTATTGATCACCAGACGCTTTCTTCAAATACTTTATCGAGCATGAAAATAGCAAGGTCGCTCGACGATCTTTTCATGTTTAGAGAGTCTGAAAAGAGCTTAAAGAGGACTCCAGGGGGGTTCCTTTTTCGTATAACCTTGTTGAGCCTGAAAAAGTGATAAAAGTATGCTCAATCGCGTTCTCATGTATTTTCGAGCGCAAGAACGGACAAAGACCACGCTCGAGGTTTTATACAAAAACCATAAAAAACAATCAAAACATGCGATGGAAAAAGAAAAATTATGTCTGCATCCCAGTACATGACCATCAAAGTCATTACGCCTGCAAAAGTTACACTCAATAGGGTATTAGGAATTAGGGTTTGATAAATAAATAATTATTAAAAAACCAAATAACATGGTAAAAGTAAATAAAAATGAGTAAAACTCTTTTTACCATATCATTTTCACTTTCCACTATTTGAGCCCAAAAACCCCTCTTTTACCCTCGAAGTTCGGCGTCAGATTGCGGGAGTTACGAGCGTCCTTTCGTCGAGCCATCAATGATACTAAGGTAGGCTCTTTGTCCTCTACTCTTTCATGGTTTAAATTTGCATTTTCATTGGTTAAAAATTCATTTTTGACTTGATTTTATGAGCCCTACTTGCACTCAGCCATTCTCGTAGGTGGGCTACACGGGACCTGCGAGAATGGGGCATTCTCATAGGTGAGCCCACAGCAGCCTACGAGAACCGCAAAGCACAAAAGTTTTTTAAATTTACTAAATGAAAAAAGAACCAATTAATGAATAGAGTTGCTAATCTTCTTTTTGTGCTTCCTATGCAGGTAATTGGCCATCAAAATGGTTCTTAAATGGCGCGAAAGGGAGCACGAAGAAGACAATGCAATTGTCGGAAATCATCCACCTACTATTGTTTCTTTGAGAAACCGTGGCCTCCTGAAGTACTTTCGTATCCTGGGCATGAGGGCCCAAGTCAGGTTATTAGAGTACCTTGTGCGTATGTGGGATCCCGATCAGTAGGTATTTCATGTGGGGGTCCACACACTGTCCTTAGATATTGAAGACATTTACTTTTTTACTGGACTGTCACGACGTGGGCACTATGTGAGCCTGACTGGTAGCAGAGGTGGTGGGCTGCCCATGAGTGAGTACTGCCACATACACTGTGTTCCCGAGGCAGAGAGGAAGAAAGGAAAAGTAGCTATTTGGGGGGTATGGTATTTGACCCTCCGTACTATCCTGTTCACCATAGCTCGAATGGCGGGGAGCTCCGCTCCTCACATGGCGCTACAGAGTTACTTCCAATATGCGATAGAGTGTACAAAACCTCGGGCTTTCAACTGGGCAGATGCAATGCTTCGTAGCATAAAAAGGCAGTTGACCAAATGTAGACGAGGCAACCTGAAGAAATTCGGGTATGGATCTTTGCTAGTGTCCTTCTTCCTTGAGAGGGTTCCATTATTGAGGCTGCAAGTTGAGTGGACTTTATTGGCTCCCAGGGATCCAAGAATGTTGAGATGGTGTCAGCTCATGGCCCAGCACGTAGCTGGACCGATCATCAAGTTTGATGATACCTTCTTTGACTAGCTTCAACCACAGATGTTGATGGTTGACGATTATGCTTATGCCGAGTTGGATTTCTGAGGAGATCCGGACTTAGTACTGCCAAAGGATGCTCAGTGGGGGGAACTTGGTAAGAAGTACACACATTTTTTTTTTAAATGTTTTTGTGAATTTTTATAATATGAAAATATTTTCTATATGTTCGTCCAAAGACTAAATACAAAATTCATTTTTGATGACACAGATGTTGGACCTTATCGACCTCCTAGTACTTCTCCCATTCAGCGGCGAGTAGAGGTAGCGGCAGTGCCACAATATGCCGAGGATTATCAAGTAGTGGAACAAAATCTAGAGGGCCTGACTGTAGATATTCCAGACATGCCTCTTGAAGAGGTTCCACGACGCGATCAGCGTCATACTGTAGGAGTGTCAGGATCCATGAGTCGACTGCTCCGTAGAGTTGCCCAGGCAGTCGTGTGTTACTGTGAATGTCATCCATGACATCACTTTGTAGAAGCTATGAGCTTCAGATTTTGACATTTTGGTCTTCGGACAAAACTTTTTTGTAAAAAACTCTTTTGATCGTTATATATACAGACGGCTTCTACCGATTTATCATGTGTTGTGTGAATATTGATGTGATTGATTTATGAATGATTCAAATGTCTGTCTAATACATAGTTAGCCAATGCATCTGTTAATGTATTTAGACATCTAGGAATATGTTGATATTCAATGTAATCAAAATAACGTTCCAAGAGGCGAATTCGCAAATACACCCGTAACAAAGTAGGACTTCGAATAGTATAGACATTACTTAACTGTAGTACTACAAGCTGTGAATCGAGTCACACAACCAAATGACGGATTTCGAGTGCGATAGCATCAATCAATAATTCAATAACGGCGCTATACTCTGCAATGTTGTTGGTCGCACGGCCGAGACACACACCTCATAAGGAGACAAGTTCATTTCTAGGGGTATAAATTTCCCATGCAGCGTAAGCAAGGTTCTGAGTACTACGACTAGCGCTATCAGTGAAGCCAATATAGGGTAGCGAAGACTCCGACATCTGGAAATCAAACACAACGTCACATAAGGGCAGAGACCAGATAATGACAAAAGAAAGCTATAGTAACACACAAGAAGTATGATATAATAAAAATACAAGTACTTGTGCACAGATGAATTTATGCATAGTACTTCTTCAAGTACAACCCATTCCTGGGTTCACTCAAAGGGATACCATCATAATCTACTAACTCATAAGCTTTTTTTTCCAAAACTCATCGAATGATATAAGGACCTCGTCACATGGCTTCGAATTTCCCATCTCCTAACATATCTCGATCTTGTTCATAGAGAAGAACAAGATCACCTTCAGAGAAAACATGAGGCTTGACATGATTGTTGTATTGGGCCTTGACACGCTTTTTCTGAGCTTATATGACTAGGGTGGCATCGCGTCGAGTTTCGTCTAATCACATAAGATACAATAGACGTTCTTCCTCAGCATAAGTGTTGGGTAGGAGTTCAACAACTAGTTTTAAAGAGGGTATCTCGCATTCAATCGGGAGAATGGATTCCACACCATAGACTAACCGGAAAGGTGTAAACCCAGTAGCGGACTTGACGGATGTCCGGTATGCCCACAATGATTAAAACAACATTGTGTGCCAACTTATTTTATGAATCCCTATCATTCGTCGAAGCATAGTTATGAGAACTTTGTTAATCACTTCGACTTAGCCATTGGCTTGTGGGTAATAGGGTGTTGAGTTATCATGGCGAAGACCCAACTTTTCAGTAAGTTTGGACATCATAAAATTCCTAAAGTGGCTATCGTGATTAGTGACGATAGCTTGGGGAACACCAAAACGAGCTATGACGTGATTAAAAAGGAATAATGTTGTGGTCTTTCTAGTATTGTCAAATGTCGGCATCGCCTCGGCCCATTTCGTAAAGTAATCGATGGCTACAATAATGTAACCATGCCCCCCGGCCGAGTGAGGGTGACATGTCATGAAATCGATGCCCCATTTCGCAAAGGGACCAACTGATACCACAGGGTGAAGAGGAGCAGGATGTGACTGTATTTTGTTATTATAGGTCTGGCAAGCATGGCATTTTTGAATGGTGATGATGCAGTCGTTAAATAATGAAGGCCAAAAATACCCTGCTCGTAAGATCTTCTGGGAAGTAGCATACCTAGACATATGACCACCATAGGCTCCAAAATGGCAGTCATTCAGAGCTTTCTCAGCTTCGTCGAACGTTAGACAACGTTGAAAAACATAGTCAATCCCCCAACGATAAAGAGTATCCCTGAGGATAATGTATTGATGAGCTTGGTATCGTATTCGAAGTCACTCAGTACTGGAAAAAGTTGGCCAGAAATTATGGGTTTGGAGATATATAATGATATCACCATACCAAAGATCGTCAGTGCTAATAAGGAAAAGAGATTCATCGGGTAATGAATCAGCTGCTACATTTTCCATAGCAGAATGGGGAAAGTCACATATCAACTCAACAAAGACTAAGGACTTCTTAGACTTGGCGCATTCGAATTCCAAGTCAAACTCCTGGAGTATCACAATCCATTTGGAGTATTTGTCCCCTAGCAATTGACGCGTGAGAATGTGTTGCATAGAATTGCAATGAGAAATCACTATAGTCTTGCGTGAGAGCATATAGTGCCGGAAGCGTTGGATAGCTTGGACGGCAGCCAAGGCCAATTTCTCGACATGTAAATACTTGATTTCAGTAGGCGTTAGACTTCGACTCAAGTAGTAGATAACATGTTCTTCGTTAGCATCATCCTCTTGGACGAGAACCATACCAATGGTGTAATCCGAGGCAACAAGGTAAAGGAAATAATCGCGACTGTAATTGGGGGGAAAGAGAAGCAGAGAACGCGTTAGGGACAATTTCAAAGCTTCAAAAGAAATGTTGGCAATGATATCCCAGACGAACTCTGAATCCTTTTTTAATAGCCATGTAAATCCATGAGTTATCTCGGCATAATTTGGGATAAAACGACGAAGAAAGTTTTCTTTCCCCTGCAAACTTTGTAACTGGCGAAGAGTAGAAGGAGGAGGGAGATTAAGCATCACCTCAACCTTTAAAGGATCCACTCGGATCCCTTGACGCGAAATGATAAAACCTAGAAGACGGCCGGACTCCACACAAAAAATGCACTTATGAGGACTCAAACGTATACGATAGAATCGACAGCGAATGAAAATAGCTCGGAGGTGGGTTGGGTGATCGACTCAACGCATTGAATGAGCGGGTAAATCGTCCAAATATGGTTGAACAATGTGCTTGATATCATGGAAAGCATAAGACATAGCGCATTGAAAAGTTGCGCCAGCGTTCTTGAGACCAAAAGGAAGTTTCCAATAGGCAAAAGTACCCCAAGGAAAAATAAAAGCATTCTTATGTTGATCCTTGGGAACAATGTTGATTTGATTATACCCGGAGAAACCATCCATGACAGAGAAGATTTCACTTCCGGTGCAATCGTCAACAATCTGATCGACGAAGGGGGTAGGAAAGTTGTCTTTGGGACAAGCTTTGTTGATATCCCTATAATCAACGCATACATGAATGGTGCCTTGTTTCTTGTCAATTGGGACAAGATTAGAAACCCAGTCTGTGAGGGCCACCAGATAAATAAAGCTGGCTTTAAGAAGTTTCTCGAATTCGAGCTTGATAGCAGCCACTTTACGTGGGTGAACTGGATGAAGGCGTTGTCGGACGGGTTTAGCGTCAGGGTATGTGTTTATCTCATGTATCACAATCTCAGGGTCGATACCCGGCATTTCTTCGTAGCTTCAGGTGAAGATGTCACGAAACTCTTTGAATAGGGATGTGTAGGTGACGATTTCGTCGGAAGAACATGAAGCTCCAATATGGACATTTTCGACAATCCTAGGTTTGATGGATATGTCAATGGGAATAGTGGGTGAGATATTGCTTAAGTTCCCTTCGGAAAACACATCGTGTGCAAACGTGGGAACGATGGAGATGACAACAACAGTCGACGGAGTCGAAATCCATTGGTAATTCTCAATGGTATGTTGCTCCAGAAAGAGGATGGAATGATGATGTCCATCGTCCCAAGGGGTGTCCTCCATGACAGACATGATCATCTCATCAGTGGGAAAAATGACACGAAAAGGATCGGGAGACAACTCACCAAGAGAGGGGGTAGAAGGTGGTGCTGATTGAATGGCCTGATAGGAAGATTCAACTGGACTTAATGGCATGGCGTTGTCTAAACGAAGATGATCTCCAGGGTCAGGTACAATCCAGGGGTCGTGAGACGCAGGAAGTTCATGAGGCGAAGTGGAGATCATGTTGATGGAAGCAATAGACGAGCGTGGAACATCGGGCGATGGAATGGGGAAAGTACCCATTAACGAAGAGTCTTTTAAAAGGCCTACACCGACATTCTCATAACCCGGTGGGGTTTTAGCAATAAATGGTACATTGCCAGTATGGGTATCAGAATTAAAGAAGGCTAGTTGGTCGACAGTAACAACCTTACCTTGATGTGGGAAACGGACCACACAAAAAAGGGTCGACACAACTGCGCACATGGAATCGATCCAGCTGCGGCCAAGCAAAATATTATAATCAAGGGGAGCGTCAAAGACTTCCACTTCAACTTGGACCGTTTTGCCTTCTAACGTGATGGGCAACAAAGGAAGGACACCATAGGGCTTAAATCTGGAGCCATTGAAGGATTTAAGAGTGTTATGGGATTCGTTTAAAGAAGGAGAGCCAATGGTTTTCCAACAAGCAAAAGACATAACACATGTCGAGGCACCCTCATCGATAATGGTTCATAAAATGTTTTTGTCAGAGACAACCACTTGGATCTCGAATGCAAGTTGAGGGGGTAACCTTGGAATGTGATCTTCCAAGTCAAAGATTATCAAATTCGTATCCGTCGGATCGATTCCACCGATAGATTTCAACAGTGCCTTCCGTTGTGAAGGACAAGTCTGAAGGACTTCGAGGGTTGACATCGCAGAAGGTGCTTGAGCCAGATCTTCAACAATGTTGTAGTTCTGGGCAGCACGAGCGTGAGGATTGAAAACCGATTTCCGAACGACGCCCTTCAGGGGGGGTCGCAGAACTATGTCGAGGCTCGGTCATTCGAGATGAAGAGGACCGTTGGTAGATGGAGTCGCGGGAGAGGGTTGTACCAAGGAAGGAGGTAAATCATCAACCTTCTCCTTAGAGGGAGAATAATATTTGGCTCGAGTGGTGAGTGCAATGTTGCCCTGCTTAGAATCGCTAGTACACATCAAAACATAGGAGGTAGTAGAAGAAGAGGGTTGGTCATGGAGGACCAACTAAGCCTGTTATTGAGACGGGAAGGGTTGGGACAAAACGGCCGGTGCAGATGGTTTTAGAGTTCCTTGAAGGAACTTAGTGACCTCGGCACGTCATGGACAATTTTTCGTGTAGTGATCATCACCACAGATAAGACAAGGGTATCGGGGTTTACGCTTATCCCGATCGTCAACAAGGGTAGTTTTGGTTTGCTCTGCTTGAGGAGTATTTTTTCCCTCCTTATTCTTACCTCTTCCCTTTTTAGATTTGTTTTTACCAGCAGGGGTAGATTGAACTGCATTTACCTCAGAAGTCTTGTCGTTGGGAGGGGCAGGAGATGAAGCATTTTGAACATTAGAAGAAGCAGATTTAGGGTTTGCACTTGAAGCGGAATGTGGTTGGTCTTGGGAAGTACCAACCACACTGTCAGCTGCATGCGAGGCAGATGGAGTAGTTGAAGTGCTGGAAGTAGAAGGATGAGGTAAGTCAGGTAGTAAATCGTAAAGGGTTCCCGTTTGTGAATAAACGAGGTCAAGATATTGAGCATGACTTATAGCCTGCTCTTTCGTGACTACGCCACCCATGGCAATGGCCTTACCGATGTCGTTCACAAATGATTTTTTGAACCACTCGGCCAGCAACTAATCGGGGATCTTAAGTTTAATGAGACGTCGTCTCCTTCACCACTCATGGATGTGATCGGATATATGAGTGCCTTTGTTCTGTTTCAAGGAAGTCAAAATCTCGGTCCCCGTGTCATAATGGATTGGTAACTGGTAATGTGTAAGGAAATCCATAGCTAGGGTGTTGAAGTCAAAGAAGAAACTTCATGATAATTCGATATACCACTTCGCAGCAGAACCTATGAGGGTTCGTTGAAAAAGACGTAAATGAATAGAGTCATCCATCAATGAGTTGGACGAGCACCATAAGTGAAAATTCATAATGTGATTGTTTGGGTCCTCTCCTGCTTTGTCGTCAAATTTAGGAATGTCTGAGGGAAGCTTGGCTGGTATAACAGGCCATTGGGGAGAGTGACGAATAGGATCATTTAAAATCCTTGACAAATCTAGAAGATCCAAAGTGGCGAGAAAGGGTAACTGTCGATTCACCTGCGGGTACTGGTGGCTTTGGGGAGGAATCCCTATCGGCAAACTAGTAGGCCCATAAGTAGTCTGCATATAATGGGAAGACCCAGGCAGATTTGGTTGTGGTTGGAGAAGATAGTAGCTCATAGGAGTATACCCTAGAACAGGGGCTTGACTTTGAGCATTCGCCCCCCAAATGGGATTGAACGAACCTGGATATGGTTGGCCCATACTAGGGGGTATGACAGACGCAGTTGGAAACTGCTGCCCCCCAGTTGATTAAGGAGGATTTTGTATCAACTGATTCCAATACTGGGCCAAGGAGGGAGGTATGTTTTTCCCATACGGTGGGGTCGGTCCTCCCATCGAAGGTGGTGTTCCAATTGGAGGCAATGTTCCAATTGGGGGTTGTGTTCCAATTGGGATTTGCATTCCAAAAGGAATTTGCCTGCTGAGAGGGGGTTGAGTCATACCACCTTGGTGAAATTGTCCACCAACCAGAAACTGGTAATTTGGAGTGAATGACGGAATAGTGATACTAGGATTAAGATTACCAGTAGAAGACGAAGAAGATCCTCCAAAAGGAAATTGAGGGAGTGTTGGAATAAAACCGGGAAGGGAGATCCCAAAAGAAGAAGGACCACCAGGAGAGTCGGATGGAGTTTGCGCATGAGTAGGAATGGAAGCATTCAACGCACGGTATCCAGGTGGTAGTGTCAGAGTGACGTTGGGCATTCACAGTGTGTTGATGGGAGCAAGACTAACTGTAGTAAACCTGGTTGGAACACTCGTAGTAGCTGTGAGGTGGGCCATTTCAGCAGGGACGGTAAAGTGATAAGCGGTAGTCATGGGTATTGTCTCTGTACTAGAGATTTCAAAAATCACAGGGGGGTTGATTTCGAAAATCATAGGTGAACCTGGACCAAAAAGGATCTTGGTCCCCAGGTCCAGTCGGAGATCCAAAATACACAACAATTAAGTCTTCGGAAGAGTTTGCTCGCATAAAATGTCTCTCAGAATCTAGGTGAAGTCGAAAGTCCTCTCGAGTATTGGTGATTCGGAAATGTTCGAGAGAGTCAGTTCGTTCCACTTGTGGTGTGGTGACGACTGTAACTTCACTTTGCCGAGGAGAGCCCTCAGGTGTACTTGTAGGCAAAGGTTGAGAACCTTCCAGATGCTCTGGAGATAAACCCTACATTCTACGTGAACGACATGGAGGAGCTATTGTAAACGAGTGACAAACTTCACGAAGAAAATTATATGGTCAAATTCGATAAACAAACAACACGCGATAGTAAACAAAATCTATGAAGCAATCATCAAGCAAACAAGACCTTATGATTCCAAAGCCAATAGTTGGTGATGAAATCCAACGTCGCAACAACGAGATGAGAAGGGGCTAGGTTAGGGTGGAAAATTTAGCTGACGACCTGCTTAATGGACTTACACCCTGGTGCAAGCTCCCACACATAATTGTGGGTATACCCTCCAAGAAGCCCGAGTGATATTGGTCAATGTCAATTCCAGGTACCGTGAAGACTTTCCCCTTCACAGTCACCTCGTGTAAGAACCTAGAAAGATAGGTCACTAAGGTCACCACCAACAACAATAAAGCCTGGGGGAACAGTCGACAGTCCGATCCACACGGAAGGGAAGGGTATCTATCCCGAAATCAACTCAAAAGGCTTCCACTCATCATTGTGGGTATACCTCCGAGTGATCCCCGTAATACGTGCAATCTCGACACTGATATCAACAAAGCAGGGTGAGTAACTCTGCCAATATCAATGCGACCTCGTGTTTGACCCTTGTGTGAGAAGGGCTTCCCAGGACAAGATGTTGCAAATGGAATTTAACACTCCCTAACACAAGATGTTATTGTGCCTAGCTAAATGTTGGTGTAATAGAGCCCTAGAAAAGAGTTACTAGTTAAATTTTATGATTGCGCAGTGTTATTAAGAGTTGTTGTTTACTGAAAGGAAAACGGAGATGAAACTGATGTTGTATAAGACTATGACCCAACGATGCATGGATGAGAATAAAAGATATCACTTTTCGTTCAATGAATCCTATGTATGGGAGGGAAAGTGAAAGTTTTCCAGATCAACCTTGAACTACAATGCAAAATTTCCTTTAAAATGCAAATACAACAAATCACGCATCAATAACAATTCTCTATTGCTTCATTTTCAATAATTTCAACAATTGATTTTCAATGTTTTCGAAGACGAAAAATATTTTTTGAAAGAAAAATGTTTGTTCACTTTTCAAAAAGGACCCACACCATGAGAGTGAGAGTACAGAAAATCAAAAACCAAGGAACAAGCAATGATAAAAACCCAATCCACTCTTTCATTGAAAACAAAAATAACAAGCAAACCAATCTAGTTTTTTCAACCACATAAGAAAAGGGATCTTTCAAAAAATAAGCAAATGATAAAGACCAAGAAACTCAACTTTCAACCGATCGTCAGTCCTTAACCAATCAAGCACACTCAGACTCTGAAATCAAAGAGTATAGTGTTGCCAAGAAAAGCCAAGAAATGAAAGTCAAGAACAAGTGACAGGAAGAGCCTTTGAAATCCTAAGACTATTCATGCATGGAGACAAGAAGAACATCAATCAATGGTCCAAGAGACTCTTTTTAAGCATCTAAACTGATCTGGGCAATTCAAGATGCAAAAAATCAAATCCAAAATTTTGAAAAAATGAGTTCGCAGGTTGGCAATATTACACAGTGCGAGAAT
>SNQJ01S0059401.1:31207-65894 GCA_010110895.2 Picea sitchensis
TCACTAATTCTCCAATGAATCTTGCTTAACCTTTTCCATGAGAATTCCCTCAATATATAGGATAGAATGAGATGGTTACTTGGATAAGAATGATCCCAAAATATCAGGGAATCCAGTACAAGGATAACCATTCAAATGCCAGCCCATTCTTCTAGAAGATTCCCTTCTAGAAACATCGAGAATTCATTTTTTTCCATGCTTTAGAACGAGTTCACACCCTAGCTATTCAGCACAGTGCGAGAAGTTCACACCCTGTCTTAAGGTAGCCTGGGAGAATGGGTCATTCTCGCACCCTAATATATTAGCAGCCAACGAACCCTCTTCAAAAGTCAGTTTTCTGGGAAGAGATGACAGTAACTTTTCTCAGGAGAAAGTTGTTATGAAGAGCCTGAGCACACCATCATTAATACACCATCCCGATGACCAAAATCATGGGTAACAAAGAGAGGCTTTCACACCGGCTAAGTTGGAAGCAGATGGAGGAGCATACCAGCCTGGGGAGGAGCTGGAAGGAGTTATAATTATGCTAGCACAAGAGAAGCAGACAGGAGCTAGTCTGTCAAACGAGGAAGATAAGAAAACTCTCAGTGAGGAGACTGTAGAATTGGAGTCTACAGTAGAGTGGCCACTCAGTGCCACAAAGGGAAATAAAGACAGCATGGGAGATCAGGTAGATATTCCCACTGATAAGGAGGAGGAAGTGCAGCAGAGAGGATTGCATAAGGAGAGCCAGTCATTGGAGCAGCTGGATGAGGTGATTGAGAAGATAAGAACGTTTATGTTGAGGTCAATGCAAGAAGTAGTCAGCAAGGAGAAGCTAAGAAGAAGGAAGCCTGCAATAGTAGCAGGGAAGAAGAAGCAGCAACAACAACAACAAAGCAGTGGAGCAGATGGACAACTCCAAGGGAAAGTTTGGGATCCAGGTGGATTTCAGCACTAGAGAAGAGGATCTCACGAGAAGAAGCTCGTGATTTTTCCAACTGAGGAATATGATGCAGGAGCATCTCTCCAACTCAACAAAGTGCTAGCCAACCAGCACATCCAATGTGCATTCATGGAGGAGAGAGGCGCAGCTCTCTCATTTTTTCAAAATTATGAAATCAAATCCCATTTGGGGATTTTCGTTGTAAGTCTTTTAATGCCAAGCCACACCTTTGTATAGGTAGTGGTTGAGGTTTCCTTTAATGGTTTCCTATAGCTAAGTACAGATCATAGTCAGGTCTATGACTTCCATTTATGGAATGTAGGCGTAGATGTATGGAGCCACTCTGAGATAGAGATAGCACTAAGGTGGTGAAGAGGATAAGCTCATGAGAGCCCTCATTTTGAATAGGAATGATAGGACTTAGAGTAGAGAGTTAGAATAGGAGAGATCTCAGGTAGAGAGATATCGAGAGAGAGAGATGAGGCCTGTTACAATCCATCCTTTGTAAATCATCTATATAGATACACAAAGGTTAATAGAAAAGCTGTTTTTCCTGCATATTGTTGTTCATGTGTTTATGTGTGTATGAATGAATGTTGTAGACACAGGTGATAGACAGATTTTACTATTTGTTTGTGAGTTTGTCGATTTATATTTGGGTTCTTTAGGCTGTGCAAGGAGTGCAAAACAGAACATTGGAAGTTTTGTAGCCAGCACAAGGAGTGTGCATCTCAGCTCTGCAGAGTCAGAAAGAACATGCAAGGAGTGCACACCAGAAAGATTCACAGACTCAAGGAGGAGCCTCAAGGTTGCTGAACACCTTGGAGGAGGAACTGTGCAGGGGAAGGCACAGAGAGAAGAGACAGAATCTCTAAAGATTTTGTAGAAGCTCTGCTAGACGGGCATTGAGACAGTGCAAGTGTGCACGGGAAGAACTCTTTATCGAGATCGAAGAGAACAGAGTTACTGAACACTCTGTGAGAAAAATCTCATCAAGGTGTGAATCGACCAAGGGGAACATCGGAAGGGAGAGAAGCATTTTATTTACCAGAAAATACTTAGGATCTGACTTATTTGATATCCTTGAATGCAAGGTGTGCGTAGAAGGTTAAATCCTCAAAAGGACGAAATCTCAAGAGGAGTAGCATGGAGTTGCACGCAGAGAGAAGGCAAAAGGATTGAAGGTCGAGACCTTCGAAGCGTGGAAATCCTCTAAGGAAAGGAAGGAACAAATCTCAGGAGGAGGAGCATAGCTATCATTGGATCAGCGTTGGGAGGAAAGATATGGACCGTTGAATCTACGTCTAGGCACAAAGGAGAGTGCACATGGGAAGAACAGATCTGAACCGTCAGATCTAGTGTAGATAGCCGACAACCATTAGATCAAGCGAAGTTGCATGGAGGATAATGGTAGGACCATTCGAATCTCAAAGCGTAGGAGATTAGATATGGGCTATCAGATCTAGCGCAGAGGACCGATAGTCGTCAGATCCGGGAGAAGGTGCACGATGTTTAACCCTCGTATAAGAAAAGGAGAGAGGGACCGTCAAAGTCCCAAAAGCATCAAAACTGTCCATTGTGGAGGACACGTGGCGATGATCCAAAAGTCGTCGGGGTTTCAAGACGTGCAGAAGGGTGGCGAAGAGCGAGGACTCGCGATCGCCAAAATCGTGAAATCACTCCAGCCATTGGATCGGGAGTGACAGGTGGTGAAGATCCGGAAGCCATCGGGGTTTTGGACTTCGGGAGAACAAGGGTAAACACCGAAGAAAACTCACGAAAGGATATTTCGCGAAAGGATCAGGACCATCCATCGAAGAGGATGGGTGGCGAGTGGTCGACGTTTCGGAGAAATTGCCGAAAAGAACTTGGACCGTCAATCATCCAGTGGGGAGTTATCGGTATTTGGGTACTGGCAGTTGGAAGGGAAAGGAGTCAACTCTTTCCCATCGTTGAAACGTGAAATGCGTCGGCCGCCTTTTGGGCTCAACCGTTGATCACATAATAGGATAACATGGACAAGGGATTAAGGGAGGAGCCAATAGCCATAAGCCCTTTTCGGGGTTTCGGGGGTTGAGAGGAATGGGGTGCTTGGGTTGAAATCCCTGAAATCGTGAAATGTGATTGCATCATTGTAGGCTAAGCCTGTGGTCGTGCCAGTGATCACATGGACGCGTGTTAAGGGAGGAGCTATTTGTGGAGCTAGGACCCTTTTCAGGGTTCGGTATTTCAAGGGATGAGGAGCCGGAGAGAGCTCGCATACAGGAGTCTTGAAACAGTGAAACACGAAATACGTGTTGATTTTGGCCTTGGGTCACAGCCCAAGGTCACGAGAGGGGAAGGGGATGATCGTGAAAGGAGCCAATGTCGTGTTGGATGTATTGGTTCAGGAAGAAGAAGAGCACCGAAAGGAAAGAGGGCACACATGATTTTTCTGAGGCCTGCACCAGTGGAGAAAGGAGGACCTGTGGATTCATTTAAAGGGTTTCAGCAGGGACTGAATAGCCATTTTGGCTCAAGGAAGATAAAGATTCAGTCACCGAGAGGTCACAGACCCTGCCGAGGTAGGGGGTCTGCATCATGTGGTATCAGAGACACTTTTTGTCTGTAGACTGCAGGTAGAGGGAGGCGGAAGAAAAGGAGATAATCTGATAACATCAAGCAGTATCAGAAAATAGTTCCTGTAGACAGCAGGTGAAGGAAGCAGAGTATTGATGCTCTGTCAGGAGGTTGTTGCACATGCATAGCAACAACAAAAATTTGAACAGCTAGGTGAGCTGTAAAAGAAGATGGCGAGGCTCTTAGTTGTAGAGTAACCAACAGGCTTTCCAGGAGGGCAGGTGGAAGATGGAGATGGCTACTAAAGTCCATGAACATGGTCGAAGAGGAGACCACCAGTAGAAAACAAAGGCAGAGATTGACAAAGAGCTCGTTGAGATAAGAGCGAGAATGGAACAGCTGACATTGAAGATGCAGTAGGAGGCAAAAGTATGTTGGAGGTATGATTGGCCTCTGAACAGGAATGCCAAATGTTCTGTTCAAAAGTTGTTGGCTAGGAAACAACAAGGTTGGGGAAGTGGCTGAGGCATGCTGAAAACCTTAGTGACACAGAAGAAGAACTGGTTTGCATCTGTGAGCCAGAAATTGGAGAAACCCTCAGTGATGAGGAAGGGAGATCAGTTTTAGGTCTCATAAACTTCCAAGAGGGCAGAGATGAATTTTCCAATTGCCAAGTGGGAAATGAAATGAGATCATTGGAGGATCTCAAAGACTATCAGAAAAACAACAAATGAAATTCATATTGCCATGAGGGCATTGATATGAGATTAGCAGAGGATCTTGTAAATTGCCAGGTGGGCAGAAGTGAACTTTTGAGTTGCCAGGTGTGAAATGGGAAGAGATCAGTACAAGGTCTTGCATACTATCAGGGGGGGTAGTGGTGAAAGTTCATATTTCCAAGTGGGAAATGAGATGGGATCACTGGATCTCATAGTCTGCCAGGTGGGCAGCAGAAAATTCCCAAATTGCCAGGTGGGCAAGGGAAAAGGGATGAGACTATTTGAAAGTCTTAGGGACTCATAAGTGAGCTCAGGTCAGCAAGGAGTGTTGATAGGTGAAGATTCATGTGGTTTTGAAAACCATGTGAATGAAGATGATGACAAGTTAAAAACTTGCACCATCCAAGAGGAGGATCAAAAAAGCATTCTGATGAATGGGGGAATTCGGGTATTCCTACCAGATAGCCCAATTAAGGCCAGAGCATGTGTTGCAGAGGCAACAGCAGAAGAAGGACACCCAGCAGAGACTTTCAAAGAAGAGGAAATGGATCAGACACTGATGTCTACCCTAGTAGAAGGAGATGAGCATTCAGAAGAATGGCTCAAAATTTTCCACGAGGAAGCTGGAACGAAGATGACTGCAACATTAGAGCCTATAGTAGAAGAAGAAGTAGACAACATGGACTCTGTTGATCTGCATGAGGAATTTGAAGCCCTGGAGAGAGGCTTGTACACCTAACAGGATGATTTGGAAGTAGATGGAGAAGCATACCAGCCTAGGGAGGAGATGGAAGGAGTTATAGTTATGCCGGCACAAGAGAAGTAGATAGGATCTAGTCTGTCAGAGGAGGAAGCTGAGAAAAAAATCAGTGAGGAGACTGCAGAATTGGAGTCTACAGAAAAGTGGCCACTCAGTGCCACAACGGGAAATAAAGACAGCATGGGAGATCAGGTAGATCTTCCCACTGATAAGGAGGAGGAAGTGCAGCAGAGAGGACTGCATAAGGAGAGCCAGCCATTAGAACAGTTGGACGAGGTGATTGAGAATATATGAAGGTTGATGTTGAGTTCAGCACAAGAAGCAGTCAACAAGGAGAATTTGAGTAGAAATAAGCCTGCAATAGCAACAGGGAAGAAGAAGCAACAACAGCAGTAGAAACGAAGCAGTGGAGCAGATGGACAGCTCCAAGGGAAAGTTTGGGATCCAGGTGGATTTCAGCACTGGAGAAGAGGAGCTCATGATTTTTCTAGCTGAGGAGTATCATGCAGGAGCATCACTCCAACTCAGCAAATCTCTATCCAGCTAGCACATCCAATGCACATTCATGGAGGAGAGAGATGCAACCCTCTCATTTTTTCAAAATTATGAAATCAGATCCCATTTGGGGATTTGCATTGTAAGGCTTTTAATGCCAGGCCACACCTTTGTACAAGTAGTGGTTGAAATTTCCTTTAATGGTTGCTTGCAGCTAAGTCCAGATCATAGTCAGGTCTGTGACTTCCATTTATGGAATGTAGCCATAGAGGTATGGAGTTGTTCTGAGATAGCGATAACACAGAGGTGGTTAAGAGGATAAGCTCATGAGAGCCCTCATTTTGAATAGGAATGATAGGAATCAGAGTAGAGAGTTAGAATAGGACAGATCTTAGGTAGAGAGATCTCGAGAGAGAGAGATGAGACCTGTTACAGTCCAGCCTTTGTAAATCATCTGTATAGATACACAGAGGTTAATAGAAAAGTGGTTTTTCCTACATATTGTTGTTCATGTGTTTATGTGTGTATGAATGAATGTTGTAGACACAGGTGATAGATAGATTTTACTATCTATTTGTGAGTTTTTCGATTTCTATCTGGGTTCTTTAGGTTGTGCAAGGAGTGCACAATAGAACATTGGAAGTTTTGTAGCAGGCACAAGAAGTGCGCATCTGAGCACTGTGAAGTCAGCAAGAATGTGCAAGGAGTGCACACCAGAAAGATTCACAAAATCAAGGAGGAGCCTCAAGGTTGTTGAACACCTTGGAGGAGGAACAGTGTAGGGGAAGGCATAGAGAGAAGAGACAGAATCTCTAAAGATTTTGTAGAAGCTCTGCCAGGAAGGCATTGAGTCGGTGCAAGTGTGCACGAGAAGAACTCTTTATCAATTTCGAAGAGAACAGAGTTACTGAAAACTCTGTGAGAAAAATCTCAGCAAGGTGTGCATCGAGCAAGGGGAACACCAGAAGGGAGAGAATCATTTTCTTTACTAGAAAATACTTCGGATCTAATTTATTCGAGATCCTCGAACACAAGGTGTGCGTAGAAGGTCAAATCCTCAAAAGGATGAAAGCTCAAGAGGAGTAGCGTGGATTTGCACACAGAGCATAGGCGAAAGGAGTGAAGGCCAAGACCTTCGAAGCATGGAAATCCTCTAAGGAAAGGAAGGAGCGATGCTCGGGAGGAGGAGCATAGTTGTCATTGGATCGGTGTTGGGAGGAAAGATCTGGACCATTGAATCTACGTCCAGGCACACAAGAGAGCGCACAAGGGAATAATAGATCTGAACCGTCAGATCTAGTGCAGATAGCTGACAATCGTTGGATCAAGCGAAGTTGCATGGAGGATAACGATGGGACTATTCGACTCTCAAAGTGTAGGATATCAGATTTGGGTGGTCAAATCTAGCGCAGAGGACTGATAACCGTCGGATCTAGGAGAAGGTGCATGAGGTTTAACCCTTATATAGGAAAAGGAGAGAGGGCCCATCAAAGTCCCAAAAGCATCGAAACCATCCATTGTGGAGGATACGTGGGGATGATCCGGAAGACATCGGGATTTTGAGACTTCGGTGTAGAAGGGTGGCGAAGAGCGAGGACCTGCGATCACCAAAATCGTGAAATCACTCCAGCCGTTGGATCGAGAGTGACAAGTGGAGAAGATCCGGAAGCCATCAGGGTTTCTCACTTCGGGAGAACAAGGGTAAAGACCAGAGAAAACTCGTGAAAGGATCAAGACCATCCATCGAAGATGACGGGTGGCGATTGGTCAAAGTTTCGGAGAAATCACCGAAAATAACTTGGACCATCGATTGTCCAGGGGGGAGTTATCGGTATTCAGGTACCGGGAGTTGGAAGGGCAAGGAGTCAACTCTTTCCCATTGTCGAAACGTCAAATGCGTCGGCCGTCTTTTGGGCTTAGCTGGTGATCACAGAATAGGATCACGTGGACGAGGGCTTAAGGGAGGAGCCAATAGTTGTAATCCCTTTTCGGGGTTTTGGGGGTCAAGAGGAATGGGGTGCTTGCATTGAAATCCCCAAAATCATAAAACGTGATTGCATCATTGCGGGCTAAGCCTGTGGTCGTGTTAGTGATCACATGGATGTGAGTTAAGGGAGGAGCTAGCTGTGGATCTAGGCCCCATTTCAGGGTTTGGTATTTCAAGGGATGAGGAGCCGAAGAGAGCTTGCATACAGGATTCTCAAAACAATGAAACATGAAATACGTGTTGATTTGGGCCTTGGGTCACAAACCAGTTTCACAAGAGGGGAAGGGGTTGATCATGAAAGGAGCCAACACCATGTTGGATGTATTGGTTCAGGAAGAATAAGAGCGCCGAAAGGAAAGAGGGAGCACATGATTTTTCCGAGGCCTGCACCAGTGGAGAAAGGAGGACCTGTGGATTCATTTAGAGGGTTCCACCAGGGACTGAAGAGCCATTTTGGCTCGAGAAACATAACGATCCAGTGACCAGGAAGTCGCAGACCCTGCCGAGGTAGGGGGTCTGCATCACTTTGTCGGGTCAACCCAATCCGATAGGCATTCCTCAACAAGAAACTTTTCCCTATCAATCCATAAACCCCATGATTCCAACACAATATTCCTTTCAAACACAGTATACGGTAGGTCCATCAGGCCAATAACAATATAATGGGGGACCATGAGGTCAATCTCAGTACGTAGGAGGTCCATCTTTTCAATCACAATACATGGGTGGAAAACTAGGACATCCACCATACATAGGTGGACACTCAGGAAAACCACCTTACATGGGTGGACAACCCGGGGAACCACCATACATAGGAGGACCATCTAGTTTTGACATCTCGCCACAATCTGGATATGGTCCTACTGGTGTTCCCATGCCACATGGTTACCACCAATATCCACATGATAATAGACAAATTCCATTCTTGGCTACGATAGATCTGCCAAATCTATCATGTTTAAAAAACGATCCCATTTAGCATGCCCTGTTTTGGCCCTCCATCCCTGCCAAATTACCGTCTGACATCCCAAAATTCGATGGAAAACCTAGGAAGATCCTAAAAATCATGTTATGACTCTCCATTTATGGTGTTCTTCCAACTCTTTGATGGATGCCTCCATTCGTTTGAGACTTTTCAGAGAACACTTACAGGTGTAGCAACAAAATGGTATATTGAGTTGTCGCATAACTCCTTTGTTGACTTTAATTATGTTACCATGGCCTTCCTGATGCATTTCCAGTTGCATATATGGTATGAGACTGGTACAGAGATTTTGAACTCACTCTGACAATCCTCTTCCACCCACATATCTGATCATATTCATGAGTGGAGATGAAAGAGATGGTTGATTAAAGCTCTAATTTTGGACCAACTCCTCACGGATTGGTTTACAAAGTCACTCTTGCCTCCCATTGCACGTGATGTTGCTATGGGAATCATTGTTACCGAGGAGCATTCTATCAATCGTTCTCAATATTTGGAGTTGGTATATTCCCAGTTCAGCACACTTTACGATCTAATCGCACATGCTCCTCACCCATCAAATGATATAACAAGACCTGCTCCAAAACCAGGTTTTGTTTTAGACAATAAAACCATTTTCGCTCCTGCCCAAACCTCTAAGGTGAATGCGGTCCAATCCACTTCATCTCAAAAACCAAGAGGTAAGAAGAAAAACAAGGGTAAATCCAATAAACCTTCTAACCAATAGGATACTACAAAGACTGCAGATAATAAGTCGAATAGGAAGGCTAAGTTTCCTTGCATGATTTTTGAGGAAGAACACTACATGAAAGACTGCCCTCATCGTGAGGAAGTCTCTAAATTTCTGAAGGGTACCTCCCAAACGGTTCAGCAGCAACATCTGGTTGCACAAAATCATGACCCTCTACAAGGGGGAAACACAAGTCATTCCCACCATGGGGATGCTTCGTCGAGTGCCTCAGAGGTCTACATGTTTAAGGCAGTTAATGTAATGACTCAAGAAAAGACATATGACACAAATCCAAGTGACCATTCCAATGGAAAAGCTATCAATCATACCTCCACATCCACTCCTCCTCCATCTTCCACTCCTCTTCAGATTGAGAAGTGAATTTATGATGCATTGTTGCACCCGCCCAAGGGTACAATTCGAAAAGTGACATTTAATCCAATTTCCCATGCCACCCAAAACTACAATATTGTTGAATATTTGGCGGAAGTGCCTTGTGCTATGTCATCCCTCAAATTTCTACAGAACTGTCCAAGTCAATGTAGAACCTTGTTGTCAGCTATTGAGGATATGGATACGAAGGAATCAAATATGATTACATTTTAATCTAACTATTTTAAGGAGAATCTCTCACACCACCTAGCATTCCAAATTCAAATTTTGGTTGGTGGAAAGAACATCCATCGCACTGTTTTGGATGAAGGAGCCTCCACCTGTGTCATGTCTTTGCCTTGTTGGAGAGCCATTTGTTCTCCTAAACTTAGCCAGTCTCCTACCACCCTCAAAGTGTTTGATGGATGTGGTTTCCAACCTCACAGACTCTTGAAATCTTTTTTTGTGTCATTGAAGGGTAAAATCATTTCAGTTGATATCGACGTGGTTGGCACGCCCCTGGATTACAATTTGTTACTTGTTCATAGTTGGTTCTATGCGATGATTGTCATCTCATCTTCAATGTTTCCTATTTTATAATTTCCCCATCAAGGTAAAATTGTCATTGTTAACCAACTTGACTATATCACCCAATATCTCCATAATCTTGCAACAAATAATGTCCCTTTTCTAGGACATTCTAGTCATGAAAGTGTAGGAGTAGGTATTTTTAAGGATTCCTCGCTTATGGGGTTTTTTTCTCTACCTTCTCCTGACACCCCGCAGGTTTCCACGTTAAATATGATTTCGACTCAGGTGCAACAATCCCTAGAATCACTTTATGTTAAATATGATTTCGACTCATGTGCAACAATCCCTAGAATCACTTTGTTAACACAAGGATGTATAGGAGTCAAGGTTTTCTCTTATTTTTCAAATTTTTGTTAGTATAGTCTAAGAAGGTCTCTTTTGGTCCTTTCCAGTCATGTGTTATGTATTTCTTATAAGTCATTGGTTTAAAACTTGTGAGCTTATCAGAGTACGGTTACAAAGTCTTGATGTCATGATGGTGGTTGTCATCATTTGTAAAGAGGGAAAGTATTGGTCATGTCTGCATAACTTGAAGGTCACGATCAAGTATTTTTTCCAAAAGGGTGTATAAAAGGTTTTAAGGATACACTTAACCATCTAAGTGTCATGTCACATGTCAAATCTCATTCGCTGCAAACTCTCCTAGAATTTCGTAGCAATTCAAAATACCTCATGCACTAAATCATACATGATTACGATTTTGGGAATGTGGCAATTGGTGGATTCTTGTTTTCAGCACCTTGTCATCATAAAAAAGGTCGAGCTCAAAAGGAAGGTTCAACTATTTCATGCTATTTCAATTTGCAAATATTATGCTACAGACTGTTCCCCAGTGCAAACTATCAGTCACTGCAAACTGTCTAGATGCTACAAACTAGTTAAGCATTGCAAAACTCATGTTTTACACATGATTTGAAACCCTAAGCATGCCGACTTGAGTAGCCTCTCATGTAACCTTGCCTTCACTTGGGGTTTAGTTGTCATATTTCCACTCAAAATCTGATCTCACATTTTATCTCTGAAACTGAAAATTCTTTTGCTACAAACCCATCTGGTGCAAACCAAATTAGTGCCGCAAACTCTCTTTTTTGTCAGTTGCTTCGAAATATTTTTATTTGAGTCTGCATTCAACCTTGTCATCATCATTTCATCCAAGCGTCCAGCTTCAAATTATTTTTTAGTATCTGTAAAATCGTTCTAGTGTAAGCCATAGTTGCAGCAAAACCCTAGATTCACTAGATTTCAACATACAGTCTGTTGGCAACAGTTATCATAGATGTTTGTACTCTTATTTGACTTGCCATGGAAGAAGATGCATCTGAAGCACAAGATTGACAAATAACAAAAGCCAAATCTCTTAAACAAATTGTATAAGTTATTGAACTAAAGTCTCCTTATAAAGAGAGCAATCCCACTTTCAAAAGGATCAGAAAGCAAATAAAGGAGATAAAGGCTGAGAATAAAAATCTACAAGCTAGAATTAAACTGAAGAAAAACATAGATATGTGTGAAGAAGCCATTGTAAAGGAAAAAAAGATGGTGAAGAGATCGTTGCCCCTACATAGACAGGTAAAAAATGTGTATAGGTAGAAGAGATATTTTCAAGTTGTGAGAAGAAACCAAATTGTCATGTACATGAAAGTTCGTAATGAATATTGCAGAGGCGTTGCGAACCTACTGAAATTGAAACAGTTTGCAGCAAATTAGTACGTTGCAAACTCGTATTTTCATCATATATTTTATATGAACTGGGTTTTTCTAAAAAAAATTGTGTAGAAGAATAATAATGCCATTAACTTGCTGACCACAAATCAGCCTAACCCAATTCCTTGTTTGGGAGAAAAGTGAAAAACGTCACCTACAAGAAAGTTTGCAACGAATCCTAAAGATGTACTGTGAACTTTAATAGTTTGATAAATATGAGTTATGGGATATTTTCCAGCTATCAAAGGAGGTTTGAATGGTTCCCTAGGATGCAGTTAGACATCAAGGGACACTTGTACCTGACATCCAGCTCCACTAGATCTCCAAACATGAGCTGGTTGTAGTTGCATTTATCATCACCAACGACTTCCTGGAATTTGGCAATTTGTTAAATTTTTGTTTGTTTGTCTATTGACACATCTCTCTAAGGAACATAATCCCATGCTAGAGCTAGGTAATGAGTCATAGAGGACTTTTGATGATAATTTACTATTTGATGTGTGATGTAACTCAATAGAGAGGATGGAATGGTTTGAGGTTGAGACTCATATCTTTTTCTCTTAGCTGTAAAAAGTTTCCAAATTGTATATGATCAGACTTAAGATTATTTTTTTATTGAAGATCAGTTTCTTCTCCTACTGACATATTTTTTGTTTCAGTCTTTCTTTGATGCTAGATATTGATGAAGGATTCATCTTAGTACTTGTTCATGAATACAGTGAATGATTTACTATTTATTTACTGGTGCAAGTGTTGTCAAAGTACATCCTCTTATTGATTAGGAGGTTCCTACTTGATAAGATTTCTACTGTATATGTCTCATAATTACCTGATGTAACCTGGTGCATGTACTTCATAGTTTTATGCTCAGCCTTCCATCTTTCCATTGATGTTCTAATTATTGGTCTGAGATTATTCAAGCCTTGCTAGTTGGTGTATATTTTGTGGAAATATTGTGTTGATGTTTTAAATTGAATTTCTCATCCATTCGTTACACTTGAAATAAAATATTATCTTTTACAAGCTTTAAAATATGATGGGTATTAGGCTCACACCTATAGCAGTCTAGGTGATACTTTTAATGATAACACACTTGATTCTTTGGTAGTATATTGTCTTCACAAGCATAGTTCATCGCCTCTGCCAAGCTCATTAAAAATTGAAACAAACCCCTCTCCATTCGAATAGAGTCTCACTCTAGATCAAGTACTTGAACCTTCTTTTCCTCTACCTAGTCAAAATTTTCCTATTAGTATCCAGACACCTAAAGGAGGAAAGAAGAAGAGTCAACGGAGAAAATGATGCTTGGGGGTCAGGTCTCTAGCCTTTGGACATCATGTTGGATCAAAGCCACTAGCTTCTACCATGCAATTTGGGGGAAACATACCTCTAGAGAGACACGCTGCTAGGAGTGATCGTCGCTTGGGGGTCGTTCCCATCATAACGTAGTAGTCTTTTATAGAACGAGCTTAGTATTTGTTATTTCTCGTTCTCGTAAATATATGAGAATAGGTTATCGAGATCAGTCTTTGATCTTTCTCATGCTCATTAACACATGAGAATAGGTTACCGAGTATACTTTTATCTCTTTTTTGGACTTGTAAAAGATACATGAAAAAGGAACTATTCGGAGTCTCCTTTAAGCTCTTTTCAGACTCCCTAAACATGAAAAGATTGTCGAGTGAGATTTTTTCCTTTCACACTCGTTAAAAGGTTTAAAAGAGCATCTTTCAAGTGGTATTTTATCTCTTTTTCGACCTCACGAGACTAATTATGAAAAATGAATACTCTAGTCAAACATGACCAGAAGAGTTCTCCCTTGTATTGTTTTACACTTTTTTTCGGGATTGGGAGACTAAATTCATGAAAAAGTCACCCATGGAGTCATCTTTAAGTTCTTTTCAGACTCTCTAAACGTGAAAAACCATTGAGTTTACCTTGTTTTGGCTCGTAAAATTATGCATTGAAGGACTTACGTGAGTCCAATATCTAGGACCCATACGGGACTGAACACCTCCTCCTTTGGGTTCGTTAAACATATGTCAAGGGAATCATCGAAGATGAGCTATATAGAGCATATTTTATCCTCCTCAAGCTCATTAAAAAACAAATAGGTACTCACCAATCATGGTGGGGGGGGGAATTGAAGGAAGTGGGTCAAGTTTTTGGAAACTTTTATGGCAAATTTTATTGTCACCCTTGAACATGGCACATGTTTGTGTCTCATCTTATAGTTGGATAATATTCTTGTCTCTAAGTCATACCAATTTCATGTTTCATTATACTTTTTCATTACAGTCAAAGAATGTTCTTATGATCGTCACATTATGTTCTTGGTACTCGTTGAGTCAATGCTTCCAAGTCATTTGTCGTGCCTCACAATGTTCAAGGGAAGTTTCACTTCAAACCATCCATATGCAGTATTACCAGTTTCCATTTCTTGTGTCATTCCATACTCATTTAATCCACCATCTCACATCACTTTCCTCTATCTGTTTTGTGTTAATGATGGGGGATACATCATGCCCTCCTTCGAGGAGTCTATTCCTGTCGACTTCAACACATCATCCAATAATTAGACTTAGAAACAAATTAGTAACTTGGAACCTACATGCCTCAATGGCAGGCTTCCTTGCCTTCGACAGTAGGTTTACACCACTGTACTTTTATCAAATGATTCCATGAATGTTCGACCTTAGATCATTTATTCACATTCGTTTGAATGTACTAAAGGTGCTTTGGGAATCATTGTCATCATTGATGATTTACCTCACACTTGTTAACGGTATACCTCAATGATCGGTAATCAAGTGGTTTCTTCCATGTTTGACATCAAGTCATCCATTCACATGGCTATATTAGTACCATTTTGGGATCGGGACAAAGACTCTGGGTTAGGAACTCACTATGTTATGTGATTTTCCCAAGCTGTGATGAAGATCATTTGATCATGTAAAATATTTCAGTACAATCATGATGCTAGCAATCTTGCTAATAATTACATTGTCACATAGATCCACATTGTATTGATTTATGGCTATGTTTTGTCTTCTTGTAGCTCCATTGTGTATTTTTCGTGGTTGCGATCATTTCATGTCATAGAGGTATGGATCCACATTGTATCTCTGGTGTCCATATCCTTAGTCAGTATTCTCATGGATCTGCAGTGTATTGGTCAGTAGCCATTCTTTGAGTCATATTGTATTCCAAGAATAGGTATGTATGCCTCAAGAACAAAACATATATTTATATTGATTGATGATTTTTTGTAGCTTTTTCAAAGTTCTCCTACTCCAACACCCTTGCATTGAATAATTTGTAAAGTGTTTGGGACATCCATTTCTCTTCTAACCTCACACTTTAGGGGGCATCTATCACACATAAAAATGTCACACTTAAGTGTCACAAGTGTCACAAAGTGACGTATGCACCTTGTTAAGTGCCACATCCATTGTCTCAAGTGTCATATGCACCTTACTAAGTGTCACATTCACTTTCCTAAGTGTCACAATCTGTTGACACCATGAAATACATTTGTCACAATCCCTAAGTCAGTTTGGAAGAGAAAACCAACCATTTGAGGTCTGGAACCACACCTTTTTCTTGGAAAATTTGACCATTTTTGGGCGTTTATGAAGGGTGTGGTCCCCTACTCATGCTAAGGGAGAGTCATTGGTGCTTTGTATCTCACTCTAAAGGGGAGCCAATGTCGTTAAAGGGAAATATGGTGCATACCGACTATTCTCAAGGGACAACTCTTAAAGGAAGAGGTTGTTTTGGGTTGAATCCTATCCTAGGGAACTATCTTAGGATCAAATCCCAACTCATGGAGCCATATCCTCAACCATTTCTCTTATTATCTCATGGTGGTTGAGCCTCCCAATCCTATAAATTGGAGTCATTTCCATGGTGAAGGGGGGAGGAAATTGTTGAAGTATCATCATTCTGATGGTAAGAGATTCATGCAAAGGGGTGGAAAAGGAGATCTTGGTGAGTTTACTGCATCGTCAAACATGATTTGTAAGTACTTTCCATTGGATTTCCAATTAATCTAAACTTAGTCTATTCCCTTCAAGTTCATGTGTTCTACATTTCCTTGTCTATTATCGTTTCAATCTTCGTAGATAGATATGTTTCATCTAATCATACAGAGTATGAGGAAGAGTCCCTTTTCTAGTCTTTGCAGAACTTCATTTGCATTGAAGATCTTGGAGATCAATCCCAAGGATTGGAGCGGCGAGGACGAACATCAAAATAAGGTACGCCACATTCTTCTTCTCTCTTGTTTCATTGGTTGAGTTACTAGATTTAAAGGGAAAGTAGAAACCATTTTTTTACTTTTGTCTTTGGACCAAAGAAGGGGTCTTGGTCCAAAGGGAACATTAGCATGTCCGTAGGGTAAGATTTCTCATAAAAATAAGAATTAAATTTGATATCAACATAGGATCTAAAACTTCAATAGTGGTGCCTGCAATATCCAAACCAATAATATTTAAGTATGCTTTAGTATTTTTATGTGACAATTCATTTAATTGATTTAACAACCCCTTTAATGCATTAATTCTTTCAATACAACATGCCATTAATTGTTTTATATGGCTCTGGGAGGGAAAATCTTCATGTTTTCTCCTTTTATCCATCATTACCGAGACTTTTGCTATGAACATAGCAACTCCATCTGTGAGAAAACCTTCATCATTCTTCAAATATGCATTTAAATTCTCTTTAGTGTTTTGAATTCTGGGCCCGGGAGAAGTAAAACGTTTTGCTAAGTCCCATAATTCTAAAATAAGAAACATTTTTTTCTTTATATTTTCTTCGACAAAATGTCGAGTATCAATGATTAAGCTTGAAATTCCTTTAATTCTCAAAGTTGACTATGGAGTTCCTTAAAGAATTATGTTAGGTTGTATCATGAAAATTGGGGTAGCCAATATAGGTGGAGGCGTGAGAGATGGTTCCAATTCTTTGATTCTCTCCTTTAGCCTGATATTCTCTTCTTCCATATTAATTATTGAAACATCCAATGCATCCCCTATAACCTTATGAATTGAAGAAAATTTTGATGGCAACATATTATTAGTATCATTGGTAGACTGTAGCTTTCCCCTTTTACTCTTCGAGGTTCCTTCAAAAATCAATTTCTTTGAAGACCTGCCAAATGAAGCATTATGTACAGAAAATTTTTCTTCATCAGAGAAGATTTCATCTTGAAAAGCCAATGCAAAAACAAATTGTACATTTTCTTGGGAACGTTCTTCTTCATCCAGGAACCAAATATTTTCAATATCAACATCTAAGTCCATATCATCAAGCAAGATATCATTTTCAGGTGTGTTTGTTTCTTCTCCCACTTATTGAGAATTGGTTATTTTTCTCTTCACTTTTAATTTGTGAGGGTTTTCTAAACTTCCTTGAGGAGGGCTTCTTCCTCCATCATCACCTGAATTATTACTTAAGAGTTTTCTTTATTGAGCCATTGCAGACTGATAATTTATTTTAGGAAAAGAAGTTATATGAGAAACATCGGGTGACAAAGCATTATTTTCACTTGAGGGTTTCCCTCTCTGCTTATGATGTTCTATAGTTCTCACAATGGTCTCTATGTCACCAAAATTCTTATCAACATCTTGAACAGGGGGATCATGACTATGACCCTCTTCCTATCCAAAAATGAGTGTATTAACAAGTGCAGGGCTAAGCCCAACTGATATCATGTGATTATACAAAATATGGTTAAGTTCAAACCCCTTGATTTCTTTTGCAAATTTCAAGTTGAATTGGCCAAAATAAGAGGCATAATCATCAATCTTGAAAATTCCTCTCAAGAGAATTTTGCCAACTTTCCAAGGCAGAGGAATAAAAAAATAAAATAAAAAATTCATAAAATGCATGAAGCCATAACTTATATTGTCTCTCCACCTCTATAATGAATAGTTTGTCTGGCACATAATAAAGGATAAATATAGGCTTTTCATGAGAACAAAAAATCCTAATGATGTTATAATGATCCATTTTTTTAGAACTCCCTTTGTATTCAGAAAGGTCCATGCTTCCAATGAAAGCCTAGAAGTATCTTCTCCAAAGAGTAATTTCTTAAATTCAAACACAAAATCATTGTAAACTTCATAAAAATAACAAATAACTTTTTGTCTCCAGAGAGCTTCATACCACATAGTTACAGGGTCAACCTTTGAATGTACCCTTTTTCTGACACTCAAACCTTTGAAAATATGACATTACATGATAGAAAATATCAGATAGGATGCCATATAGAACTTCTTCTCACTTTTAAAATTCATTAACTATACAATAATATCATGATATATGATCTTCGCCTAGTCAAATATGACATTCTCATGAACTGTAAAATGTAAAATATATAGGGCCAGTTGGGGAATAGTTGTTGTAGAATCCTGATCAGTAACTCTAGTAAACAACCAAGCAATTTCTTTATAAGGGTCCCTTAAATAACTAACTTGAATTATGGATAAGTCTTTTGGCATTGCAGTGGGTTGTTGTAGATATTCTTATAGGAGCTCAATTCCATTATTTTTCCCTTTAAGAAAATTTATGACCTCTTCTCCTTTGTATGCTAAGCTTGGTTATGATAATTTTCACATTTTCTTAAAGACTGAAGGCGCCAATGAAACAGGGGAGCCGATTTGCAATGGAATGGTTCTTCTGTTCTGGACCAACTTGTCAATTCACTAGGTGATAATGTCTTTACACTCAAAAACCTTAGGGACGCAACCAATGAGGGATATTCACGATGTCCAAACCTTATTATTATATATTTATCTAGAAATGTTTAATAGTACCAATATGATCTCAACCAGTGGTAATTGTGATCTTCTCTAGCGAATAATTCAAATTTATCCCCACGGAAATGTTGTCTTCTCTCGACCATCTTCAGTAAGTTGACATAATTCTTTGTAATACTTCTTAGAACAGTGAAATGATCCTTAAGTTAGATTTTTTATTAAAGCATTAACTTGAAATAAATGTGATTTTCCTCAATAGAATCATCATTAATTAACAGCCTTTTCATAAATCAATTTAGCAGTTGAGTCTGTAGAATTAGCATTTAATATGACTTGAGAAATGTGAAAGAAAAGGGACACGTCATGGTGGGGAGTTGGAGTGGAAGACTTAAAATGAAATTACAAGTCTATGATGAATGAAAATGGCTAAGTATTGAGACCTGTCGGACGAGCTTGTTAAATAAGAACAAAAAAGTATGAGTTCGCGAGTGAAAAAAAAAACTAAGTACTAGCAATGGGTTGAAGGAACAAAAGAAGACAGACCATGAGTCCACGATTCCACCAACCCGCAATATGAAAAAAATGACTAAGTATGGTAGAAATCATATATCATGGAGAGGATAAAGGAAAGTGTAAGATATATGACAAGGAAATTTCATGAGATGGAAACAGACTTAAAACAAAAATAAGTGCAGAAAAAAGAAGAAAGAAGGAAATACATATGGGGTTAAACAAGGCTTTGCAACCCACTGCTTAATTTTCCAGTAATCATTAAAGTCATTGCTATGTTCTCCTAATAGAGTCTTCACACAATTCCTGCACATGGAATTGTTTCATCATGCAACTCTTTTGTTGCATTGACATCATTATCTAAAATGACCTCAACCTTGAGTCTACCACCAACACACTTTACAATTTTATATGCATATTTATTTAAAATTATTTAACTCATGATTTGTTCATGAGATTCTCAAAGGAATTCTCACCTTGCCTTCTATCTTAATCTGAGGAGTGGCATACCTCCTCAAGCTATAATTTAAACCGAACAGTTTGGACCCTTCTACATAGGGTCAGCCATGCATCCATGGCATTATCCAATCCGAGCAAGTACAAATCTTACCTCACATCTCACTTAGTCAAGAAAACTTACCATGATTTTTTTAGCATATATATCTATATCTATATCTATATATATATATATAGATATATATATCATGCATGTGCATCCCTTGCACATATTTATATCATTCATTCATATTTTGTTGGTCTTAATATCAGCCTTCATATCAGGCAACCTTATAACACATTTACTTCTTGAACTCGAGCATATACTTACATACATAGATATTCATCGTGCAAGTTCACTACTTGCACCCTTTTTTGCATGCCATTCATACACATGGACATTTCAAACTTCCATATCCTTCCTCCCGCAGATATTACAGTGATTCTTATGAAAAGTCTCATAGGAATACTCAACATTATGTTTCCCTTTCTGTTGATATATTACAGTCATTCACATGGAAAGTCTTGCAGACATATTCATAATTATGACAACATCCAATAAGAAAACACTCTTGCCTCAATTGTTGTAAAAGTATTTCACAACCTAGAATTATAGTTTGGGAAATTTCAACAATTCCCAAGGCAACAATAAAACCAATCTAGATTCTCTTCATGCCTCAAACCATTCTTGGTCAACAAACCTTTTTATCAAGGGAATATGTTTTCTAGATTCCCTCTCACTACTACTTGGGCATACCAAGCCATACCTATATGTCTACCATCCACCTCTAGATGTCAATCTGACCCATTGGTCATCTAGAAATGCCTCAACAATTCCTTTACCACATTCAGGATCAAAATTTCATTAACCATTCTACCTTATCCTCATAAGATAATATTCAATCAATATCATCATCATTTTACATCCAATTAACAGACTATAATAACTCTATATGCATGTTATATGCATGCTCAATATTTTCCATATGCATTATAACATATTATGTGCACGAAGAATTTTACCCATGCCCACTATGCATAAGTGTTCAAGTTGTTTTCTCTTGCATTTATATGCATAGACATGCCCTCATGTCAATACACATTTTGTACAACCATGAGCTCATAAATTTGCTCATATGTCCATATCACCTTACCTCTTTATGAGGATTAGAAACAGTCTAAAGGGATCTTTTTTTCTATTCTTAACTAGGTCATTCTAGTAACAAGTTTTATTCATTACAAATCAAGTAAACTGACCTTACAAATTTCCCCATTAGTCCTCTCAACACGAGGAACTATACATATAGGGATTAGTCTTTTATTAAAGCAACAATTTATTATTTCCAAGGGTTCTATCAATCCATATTCAATTCCTTTGATGGTTCTATCAATCCATATTCAATTCCTTTAATGGTTCTATCAATCCATATTCAATTCCTTTAATGGTTTTATCCCTTATATAAACAACCATCATAAATGGCAGAGGCTCCAACTGCCCATGCTTAGAGGCAACATTACAATCACTAGTTCATCCATCCTTTGGGATTAAGCATCCCTTAAAATGACTCTAACAAGACTCTACCATTTTCAGTTGTTCACATTCAGGTTCGACCATTAGTGCATGCCATCATATCCCTAACTCCTATAGGAATAGTTATCATAAAGCAACAATATGCTCCTTATGCTGCAAATCAACATATAACTTTTATTCTATAAGAAATTCCAAAATGAAATTTCAATCAAGGAGCTTGCGCATATAATATATAAACTCTTCTTTTTTCTAATGCAGAGGAACTCTTTCTAACAGGCTTGTCTTGGCCTTGTTAAGTCCTGGGACTGATTTCTAGCCCATCTAGGCCAAGTGTTTGAACTCTTCTCTGATACCACCTTGTAAGACACCCAACACCCTAAGTACCTTTTTAAGGGATGGGGTGTTAAAATTTCACTTCTCCTAATCATCATAGATCTTGTTTTTAAGGAGACCATCGTCTTCTTCTCATCAAGAGATTTCCAACAACCATAAGTTTTCTCAAAACTGAGCTCTAGATAAAAAATTATAACCTTTTAAATATTTAGGGCCTTTATTGGACAAAGGCTTCCTTACTTCCACGTGACACCCACGTGGCTCTACATCACCTATGTCATCTGACATGGCATTCACATTTCATAACATGTCACCCTCTAGCACAGACATGGTTGTTAGCATGGACATTGGCGTGGCACCTTCCACCTAATCCACCAGGCCCTTGGCTTATCGGGCACTGACCTTTCACACGCCCAACACTCTCTGGTACCTATTTAATTGAAACCCATCCTCACCAAGCATTGGCACTTGTCCACCGGGACATCGGGATCTCAAAAATTTGGGACATCGACCTTTCCACATTTCTCATAGCCCAAGGAGGCCCGATCCGGTGCTGAGCTAGCACCTCTCAAATGTGGATTTGTTGCAACCTACCACATGGCATTATGTGTGATCCTATTATCTCCTTACACGTGGCACATAGAAACCACCTGGGCTCCCAACCAAACGTGTCAATTTACCTTGACACGTAGACTAATTCCCGTGTGACACGTGGTATCCCATGTGAACTTATGTGGAGTACACATCATTACAACACACATGTCTTGTCCTCTCAAGTGTTGACACTTGTCTCATTTGCATTGGTTGTGCGATGTATTTGTAACCACGCCTTCTCCTTGAAAAATCAAGCAAGAAATGGATGTTGGGGATCAACCATGATCCAAACCGACAGCCCACATCTCATCATGACCCTGGCACGAAACCTTCCATGTGTTCCAACATACTCGAACCCTTGATATCTGAGACTCCGGTGGAACTCACATGATTATATATATATATATATATATATTGAAATACAATTATAATTTATTATATTATAATTAATTATAATCAATAATTATACGAATATTTTAATAAGGCAATATCATATTGGACCTCTCGACTCGTTTAACACACACACCATCACCTCAAACTCTCGAGGTCTCGATACCCAAGATCCTCATGAGTGTCCCACATATATATTACATTTTGAAAAAAAGAGGAGGGTCAGTCTTACTTGAGTAATGTTGGACAACTGATAGTGGGGGGTGAATCAGTTGTTACTGTGCTTAAACAATTATGCCCATTTTAAAATATTCATAGAACACTCAATGGTGATCACAATAATGCAGGGAAGTAAGCAATAGACTATTCAACATCAATCACATACATGAAATATATAGAGACAGATATTTCATGAACAAACCCATAAAGGGAAAAACCTCTTCTTCTTGATATGATAAGTAATATTTATTTTCTGTACATTATCATTCTTAGGAGCACCAACTCCTTTTGAGGCTACCACCTCTATTTTACAAGAAGCAACTTGCTGAGAGCACCAACTCTCTGGTTTCTCTAGCACCAACTCCCTGGTTTCTCTAGCACCCACTAGAAGGAAGTACCAACTCCCTGAGTGTTCCAACACCAACTGGATGGAAGCACCAACTTCCAGTTAGATAGGCACCAACCTATATAACAGAGAACAATAGTTCTCCCTTGCACCACCCTACCACCCTGGTTTTTCTGGCTACAACCAGATGGAAGATACAACTCCTTGTGTTCAAGCACTCACTTGAAACTCTGAGGACAACAGTCCTCCCTACCACCTCCCTACCACCTTGAAATATAAATCTTTTCTTTCTTAAATTTAGCACAGTGATATAGCATTTATCTATGGATTACCAGTCTCATTATTGTTTTGTTACACTGTTATGCTTTGCCTGCACTAGTGTCTCACTGATCGCCCTTGTTTCTCTTTTTGTTCTGTTGTGTTTTATGCTCTATGCACCATGTCCATTCTATGAACTATGCCTATTATGTGCATTTCTGCTGATGCACACCGTCTGCTTCTACTCGCATGAATCACACTCAACAGCAGTAACCATCTCTTCTCTATTCTGCGCATATTTATCATGCCAAATCCTCTGCCAGATCATCCATACAACTCATCATCTTCTTTGGTGGTTATGTTGAGTCTGTTCGTCATCAGTGGCTTATCCTAAGATTCTTTGCCTTCTCTGGCAGCGTGACTCTTCATCTTCTTTGTCACAATTGAGCTTATCCTCTTTGTTGCAGTTACAAACTTCGACACTTTTCCATCTATCAATTATCTCTATGATCAGTCTTCATTCCACTGGAAGTTACCTTGAGACTCTTCAACTCCTCTAGGGATCACCCTGTAGCTCCTCAAGTTCTCTGACTGATACAATCACTCCATTCGGGTAGTTACAGTCAGTCAATTATGGATTCTTTGTCTTCTAATCCCCTTCCTTCACGTGACCTCTGGCAGTGACCATATGCCTATTCTAAAGGCACTTCCCAAGCTCCGTTTAGTGAGAGCTAGCTCCTTTTTCATGATATGACCCTGAGAAATGAACTTCATGTGACCACGCGATTGCAGGCATGTCCATAGGTAGTTTGAGGGCAACCCACTTTTCACCCCACAATTCTCTATGAGCCTCCAAGTGTCCTTTGTCCAAAACCATGGTTTCAATTGCGGCCCGCTCATGAAAAATTAAGACCCGAACATGTTCTGGCCCTGCAATGGAGCATGACCGTCGATCTCATGATCTTGACGGTGCTTCTGAATGGATAGTTTAGATCTATCCTCTCAAGTCTACGGACCAGATCTTACCTTCCTACATCAACGGCTGTGGTTTACTTCGTGATTTCATGTTTTGTGATGTCAACTGCGAGTCACCTCGATTTTCCCAACTCATGAAACTTCGAGGTGGAGCCTAGCAATGCTAGGTCCTTCCCTTCTCTTTCGCTAATGTGATTGCTGGCTATGACCACAGCCCTATTCGAAAAGGCATTTTTCAATTTCTCGATCTCCCATGTGGAGCTTAGAGACATGCTAGCTCCTCCCTTAATCTTTCGATGATGTGACCTCTAGCTGTGACCAGGGGCCAAGCAAACGGGTGCTTCACATTTCGCGAGCTCGCTAACTTAGTTTGCAGTTTCAAATCAATGGTCCACAATGCTACCTTGATCAATAGATATGATCAAATCGTGATCTCGCATGTCGGGTGTTTGAACGTGAGCCAACCCTGACTCTTCCAAATACCGATTCTCAATTCAGTGCTCTGTGTTAGATCGATGGCCCACAACCCTCTGTGATCCAACAGCCTAGATATTATTGGGACTTCACATTTCACAAAGTTGTGCTACGAGTTGGCTCGATTCTCCCAACTCGTGAAATCCGAAATACTTCATATCAGATCAATGGTCCAGATCTCTTCTTCGATCCGACAGCTCAGATCTCATCGCTACTTCGCATTTCGTGAGTTCCTACAACTCTCACCTTTGACTTCTCCAGCTCACGAGTTAGCGAAATGTTGATCTCTCACCATGTGTCCTCTGGATCCAATGGCTCAGACCTGTACATCTCCTCTATGCTTCCTCTGGTCACTGGGCGTTGATCTAACGGACAACGGGTATTCAGGATTAGTGATCTAACGACCATTGTCACTCCTCCTCCTAAGCTTATGATTTTTTCTGCCTGGACTCTTATCTGACGGCCCAGATCATTCATAGTGCTCGATCCAATGATCATTTTCGCTCCTCATCCTGAGCTTTGGCTTTCTCAAACCTGTAAGTGTCAAAGGCCACGACCTTTGATCCTTATGCGAGTATTGATGTATGGGATCCCGTCTACGCATCTCAGAACGCTATCTCTCCTGAGCTCTGGAAAACTTTAACCTCGGCCCTGGTGCACACTTGCGCTCTGCGTGCAACTCTACACTATCTCTTCTGATCTTCTCATCTTCATCTTCTGAAAAGACTTTTGGTGCCCACCTAGCACATTCTACCTTTCTCATCTTCCGGTCTCTCGATCTTTGGATCGTTGTTGTTCTTGCATGTAAACATGCCCTTGTCGTTGTTATTCTTTCCATCAATGACAAGCACACTCTTCATGTAAACTTGCCAAAAATCTCCCCCTTTGGCATTGATGGCAACCCTGACAGGCTGCATTATTCTGCTTGGACCTCCAACTATAGCATCCAGACCACTCCTTTTCTCTCCCTTTGACATCAATGTCAAAGTAAACATGCTCTGCCTAAGTTGTTGTAGTAATTTTCAGAGGTATCAGATATTCAACCAATACATACTCCCCCTGACAGGATGGACTCGCTTAGGTGAGAGTAGGGATGACACCCAGCTTCTGACGAATATATTTAAAAGGTGTCTTGACTAGGGGTTTAGTAAATATGTCTGTAATTTTTTCTCTGGAAAGAATATAATTCAGCTGAACAACTCTGTTTGTAACCTGCTCTTTGAGAAAATGATACTTTATTGGGATATGCTTCATCTTTGAATGGAGAATAGGATTCTTCGAGACACTAATGGCACTGGTGTTATCACAGTGAAGTGAAATTGGATCAGTATAAGTTACCTTCAAATCTGCAAGAGTTTGTAACATCCATAAAATTTGAGTGCAGCAAGTAGCAGCAGTAATGTACTCTGCCTCTGTAGTTGATAATGAGATATATCCCTACTTTTTACTAAGCCATGCTACTAACGAATCACCTAAGAAGAATGCACCTCCATTGGTGCTCTTTCTCTCATCCAAATAGTTTTCCCAATCAGCATCTGAATATGCAATTAATTGTAAGTTCTAATTTCTAGGATACCAAAGACCATAAGTCATTGTACCCTTCAAATATTTGAATATCCTGTTGATAGCTACCAAATAACTTTGTTTAGGGGTAGACTGATAATGAGCTACCATTCCAACAGCCTGCATTATATCAGGACGGGATGATGTGATGTACAGTAGACTGCCTATCATTGATCGATATGTTCTTTGATCAACATCAAGTGAAATATCATCTTTACTGAGCTTGCAACCAACCACCATAGGTGTACTAACAGAAGAGGAATATTCCATCTGAAACCTCTTTAACATCTCTTTCAAATAATGTTCTTGAGAGATAAATATCCCTGCAAAACTTTGATTGATTCGTAAACCAAGAAAATATGACAGGTCTCCTATCATGGACATCTCAAACTCAGTCTGCATTGAATTAGAAAACCACTAAACTGAAAGGTCATTAGTGCATCCAAAGATAATTTCATCTACATAAACCACAACAACTAACAAATCATCACCTTCAGATTTTAGATATAGATTTTTGTCAATAGTACCTTTCTTGAACCCTTTGTCCTGTAGAAATTTGTTCAGTCTATGATACCAGGCTCGTGGTGCCTGTTTCAGTCCATATAATGCCTTTTTCAATTTACAGACATAGTTAGTATTATCTGTCAATGAGAATCCTTCAGGTTTCTCCATGTATACTTCTTCTTCTAGATCTCCATTAAGGAAGCTGACTTAACATCCATCTGATATACTTTAAAATTCTTATGACATGCATAAGCCAGAACCATTCTGATGGCTTCCAACCTTGCCACTAGTGAAAAAGTTTCATCAAAATCTTGTCCTTCAACTTGTGCATACCCCTTACAGACCAATCTGGCTTTGTTCTTAACAATTTGTCCTTGTTCATTTATTTTATTCTTAAACACCCATTTGGAGCCAACTACATTCTTATCTGCAGGTCTAAGAACAAGCTCCCAAGTATTGTTCTTCTCAATCTGATCCAGTTCATCATTCATTGATTTTATCCAGTTTTCATCTTCAATGGCTTCATTGAAGTTCTTGGGATCCACCATGGATATGAAGGCTATATGTGATTGCTTGGTGTTTTTTTATTATCCTTCTCCTAGTTTGTACACCTTTATCTTTCTCACTTATTATCTTACTTCTAGGATGATTCTTTTGAGTAATTCTGGAGGAAGGATTTGATGGTGTCTACTGATTTGAGTTTGCCTGAGTATTTGCATCTTCATCTGACTCAGAGTCTTCTTATTCTGATTTTTGGAACTGTTCAGCTTCAAATCCAACTATATCCTCTGTTGTTGATTCAGCATTGCTCACCTCTCTTACCGGGACTCCTGCATCAAATTTTATGTCAATACAATCAACCAATTTATGCAGCCTCTTAATATAGAATCTATATCCTTTATTGTTTGTAGCATACCCTAAGAAGATGCCTTCATCATCCCTGTCATCATACTTGCCAAGGTTTTCATTATTATTCTTTATGTAACACTTACTCCCAAAGACTTTGAAGTGTTTGATTGTAGCAGGTCTTCCATGCCACAGTTCATAAGGTGTCTTGTCACTGTGTGGTCTGAGATGATATTTGTTAAGAACATGGATTGTTGTGTGTATTGATTCTACCCAATAGGTTTGACCAATGTTCTTCTCATTCATCATTGACCTGGACATTTGTTCAATTGTTCTGTTATTCCTCTCAACTACTCCATTTTGTTGTGGAGTTCCTGGGATTGTGTATTCTCTTTTGATCCCATGTTTATCACATAATTCCTTGAAATCACTTGACATAAATTCTCCTCCTCGGTCTGATCTTACAACCTTTAATCTGTTTCATGTTTGATTGTCAGTTAAAGCCTTAAATATTTTAAATTTCTCAAATGCTTCATCTTTTTCTTTGAGAAAAGAAACCCAAGTGAGTCTAGAGAAATCATCAATGATCAGCATGAAATAGTTTTCTTTCCATGTGCCTTATTGTCTTGATGGTCCACATAGATCCATATGAACTAATTGGAGTGGTTTCTCTGTTGAAGTAGAGTTCTTGGATTTAAACTGTGTCCTGGTTAGCTTTCCTACTTGGCAAGGTTTACACACAGAATCTTGTGTCTTTGATATTCTTGGAAGATATTTTACTGCCTCAATATTTTTGAGCTTGATTAAGTGGTCAAAGTTTTGATTTCCAAGTCTCATATGCCATAACCATCTCTCATCATGTTTGCTTAGATGACACTCTTCTCTATCTTCTTTCAGCACATATACATTATTATTTGTCCTTATTCCTTTAGCCACCACTTGTCCTGAATTTACAGATTTTATCTTACAATCTTTGGAAGTGAACACCACTTCACATCCTCTGTCACACATTTGACTTACACTAAGAAAATTATGTTTCATCCCATCTACAAGAAGGACATCCTGGCTTTTCCTTTGCCATTACATAAACTCACCATCCCTTTACCCTTGTTTTTACCTAGTTCATCATTTCCAAAGGTCACATTTCCTGTTTTTCTTTTACTTATAGACAGAAATTTATCCTTGTCTCCAGTCACGTACTTGGAACATCCACTGTCTATATACCAAGGGTATTTTTTTTTTTAGCTGAAAGTACTAGACCACAATTTTCACTATCTTTCTTTTTCCATGTGCTGACATTTTTAGCTAAGGGTTTTATCTTTGTATTTGTTTTGTAATTCTTCAGATGGCAGTTTACAACTTTGTGGCCGAAGTTATGACAATTATAGCATTCGAGCTCATTGTTCAATAGGTCAAAGTGATTGGTGCAACTTTTTCTATTCATTGGTTGTTTAGTTCTATGTTGCAAAGATTGTTTATTTCTTGATCTTCTCAGTTGCATGTCTCTAAACTTAATTTGACAATTTGCAATCTTATGACCAAAATTAGAGCAGTAAAAAAAGTAACCATGAAAGAAATTTTGGTACCTGAAGGATGGCCTTCTTCTTGGTATTTGTTGTTCCATCTTCTGATATCTTTTTTTTTTATCAGGGATCATATTTTCTTTATTATATTTTGGTGACGAAGTACTCACATGGTCTGATTGTCTACTGATTTGGAACTTGATCATATTTATTGGCTCTTTTCTTTCTGTTTGTTTGTTGCTTGAACCACTTACATAGCCTAAACTAGTCTTCAACAAAGGATATCTTTGTTTGTTCAGAATGTCATTTAGTTCTGTTGAGGCTTTAATGCTTGGAATATTTTGGAGATACAATGCTTTAAACTTCTCCATCTCTTTTCTGGTTTTTACTGCCTCTTCTTCCAAGGCTTCACATCTTGCCCTCTTTTCTGATAATTGTTGTTTCAGAATGCCCTCTATCTTCTTTGCCTCTTCTAACTCCACTTTTAGCATGGCAAAGTCTTCATCATATTTTTTACCATTCTTTTCAAAATGCATCAACAATTGTTTTTGTTTTCTCTTCTTGAATCTGAGTCTGTCAATCTCTTCTAAAGCACTGATTAGTTCACCTTCCATATCAACCACATCTTCTTCATCATTAACATCACTTCCTATGTTTTTATTATTATAATCCTCTTTGGCCATAAGCACAAAGTCATTAACCTTATCCTCACAGGAAGAGTTACTATCGGTGTCTTCTAAAGAGTCATCATTGTTTACACATAAACTTTTCTTTTTACCAAATCTCTTGGGTTTGTACTTATTTTCACCTTCAGAATTCTGATCCTGCTTCTTGTGTGAACACTTAGATGCAAAGTGACCTATCTTTCCACAGTTAAAACACTTGAAGGGAAACTTTCCTTGATACTTTCCTGATCCTTTCTTTAGTCGTCTCACAAATTTGGCTTCAATTTCATCAGGCTCAGATTCCTCATTCTTATATTCTTTAAAAGAAGCTTCTCTAGTGGTAGATTTATCTTTACCTATCCTCATTTCATATGCAGTCAACGTTCCTAGAAGTTGATCAAAAGCCAAATATTTTAGATCATTAAGTTCTTCTATAGAAGAGACCTTTGGGTTGAACCTATCTGGAAGAGATCTCAAAATTTTCTGAACTAAATAGGCTTCCTCAATTTTTTCACCAAGAGATTTCATTGCATTTACTAGTTCTTCAACTCTTAAGAAGTACTTCCCAATAGTTTCATCTTTTTTTATCTGTAGTTGTTCAAACTGTACTCTGTAGGTTTGAAGCTTGGCATCCTTTACCTTCTCATTACCTTCATAATTGCTAATGATTTTGTCCCACATGTCTTTCGTAGTTTCTAAGTGCATAACTTTTACAAATTTTGCTTCTGCAAGCCCACTCAGAATAGCGTTCATGGCCTTAGCATTGAAGCTTAATTATAGCTTGTCATCCTTATTAGCTAGTACAATTGGCCTTACATAACTAGTCTCTACCACATCCCAGCCACCTGCACCTAAAGCCACTATGTAGGTTCTCATACTAACTTTCCAGAAGGCAAAGTTTCTTCCATTGAACAAAGGGGCCTTATTGGTTGAAGTTCCTTCATGAGTTGACATGTTTAAGCTTACTGATCTACCTTTAAATAAAAGGAACTTGCTCTGATACCAATTGTTGGACAACTAAGAGGGGGGGGTGAATCAGTTGTTACTATGCTTAAACATTTATGCCCATTTTAAACTCTTTACAGAACACTCAATGGTGATCACAATAATGCATGGAAGTAAGCAATACACTATTCAACATCAATCACACACATGAAATATACAGAGATGGATATTTCCTAAGGAAACCCATAAAGGGAAAAACCTCTTCTTCTTGATATGATAAGTAATCTTTATTTTCTGTACATTATCATTCTTAGGAGCACCAACTCCTTTTGAGGCTACCACCTCTGTTTTACAAGCAACAACTTGCTGAGAGCACCAACTCTCTGGTTTCTCTAGCACCCACTAGAAGGAAGCACCAACTCCCTTGTTTCTCAAGCACCCACTAGAAGGAAGTACCAACTCCCTGAGTGTTCTAGCACCAACTGGATGGAAGCACCAACTTCCAGTTACACAGGAACCAACCTCTATAACAGAGAACAATAGTTCTCCCTTGCACCACCCTGCCACCCTGGTTTTTCTAGCTGCAACCAGATGGAAGCTACAACTCCCTGTGTTCAAGCACCCACTTGAAACTCTAAGGACAACAGTCCTTCCTAGCACCTCCCTACCACCCTGAAATATAAATCTTTGATTTCTTAAATTTAGCATAGTGATACAGCATTTATCTATGGCTTACCATTCTCATCATTGTTCTGTTACACTGCTCTGATATGCCTGCATCAATATCTCATTTCTCGCTCTCGTTGTTCTTTATGTTCTGCTTCATTTTATGCTTTGTGTGCCATGTCTATTCTATGCGCTATGCCTCTTCTATGCATTTTAGTTGTTGCACACAGCCTGCTTCTACTCGCATGAATCACACTAAACAGCAGCAACCATCTCTTCTTTGTTCTGTGTATATTTATCATGCCAAATCCTCTGCCAGATCATCCATACAACTCTTCTTTGGTTGTTATGCTAAGTTTGTTCATCATCAGTGGCTTATCTTGAGATTCTTTGCCTTCTCTGGCAGTGCGACTCTTCATCTTCTTTGTCATAGTTGAGCTTATCCTCTCTGTTGCAATTACAGACTTCAACACTTTTCCATCTGTCAATTATCTCTATGATCAGTCTTCATTCCACTAGCAGTTATCTTGAGACTCTTCAGCTCCTTTGGCGATCACCCTACAACTCCTCGAGTTCTCTGGACGATACAATCACTTTGTTTTGGTAGTTACAGTCAGTCAATTATGGCTTCTTTGGCTTCTAATCCCCTTCCTTCACGTGACCTCTGCAGTGACCATATGCCTATTCTAAAGGCGATTCCTGAGCTCTGTTTAGTGAGCACTAGCTCATTTTTCATGATATGACCCTGGGCAATGAACTTCATGTGACCACGCAATTGTGGGTGCGTCCATACTCGATTTGAGGGAAATCCACTTTTCTCCCCGTAATTCACTATGAGCCTCCACACATCCTTTCTCCAAAACTGTGGTTTCAATTGCAGCCCACTCACAAAAAATTAAGACCTGAGCATGTTCTGGCCCCGCAATGGAGCACGACCATCGATCTCACGATCTTGATGGTGCTCCGGAATGGACAGTTCAAATCCGTCCTCTCAAGTCTGCGAACCATATCTCACCTTCCTATATCAACGGTTGAGGTTTACTTCATGATTTAATGTTTCGCGATGTCGACTGCGAGTCACCTTGATTTTCCCAACTCGTGAAACTCTGAGGTGGAGCCTAGCAATGCTAGCTCCTTCCCTTCTCTTTCACTGATGTGACCGTTGGCTGTGACCACAACCCTATTCGAAAAGGCATTTCACGATTTCGCGATCTCGGATGTGGAGCTTAGCGACGTGTTAGCTCCACCCTTAATATTTCGACGATGTGACCTCCAGCTATGACCAGGGGCCAAGAAAAAGGGTGCTTCGCATTTCGCGAGCTCGCTAACTTAGTTTGCAGTGTCAAATCAACGATCCACAATGATACCTCTATCAATGGTTGTGATCAAATCGTGACCTCACGTGTCGGGTGTTTGAACATGAGCCAACCTTGACTCTTCCAACTCCTGATTCCTGATTCAATGCTCTGTGTCAGATCGATGTCCCACAGCCCTCTGTGATCCAACAGTCCAGATCTTATCGGGACTTCGCGTTACGCAAAGTTGTGCTACGAGTTGCCTCGATTCTCCCAACTCGCAAAATCTGAAATACTTCATATCAGATCAACGGTCCAGATCTCTTCTTCAATCCAACGGCTCAGATATCATCGTGACTTCGCATTTCGCGAGTTCCTACAACTCTCACTTTTTACTTCTCCATCTCGCAATTCAACGAAATGTTGATCTCTCGCCATGTGTCCTCTGGATCCAACGACTCATATCTGTACTTCTCCTCTATGCTTCCTCTGGTCACTGGGCATTGATCTAACGGACAACAGGTATTTGGGATTGGTGATCCAATGACCATTGTCGCTCCTCCTCCTAAGCTTACGCTTCCTCCTGTCTGGACTCTGATCTGATGGCCCAGATCATTCATAGTGCTCAATCCAACGATCACTGTCGCTCCTCCTCCTGAGCTTTGGCTTTCTCAAACCTCTAAGTGTCAAAGGCCACGACCTTTTATCCTTCTGCGAGCCTTGATGTATGGGATCTCGTCTGCACATCTCAGAATCCTATCTCTCCTGAGCTTTGGAAAATGTTAACCTCGACCCTAACACACACTTGTGCTCTGCATGCAACTCTGCACTATCTACGTGCAACTCTGCACTATCTCTTCTGAGCTTCTTGATCTTGCTCATCTGCGTCTTCCCAAAATACTTATGGTGCCCACCTGGCACATTCTGCCTTTCTCATATTCTGGTCTCTTGAGCTTTGGATAGTTGTTGTTCTTTCCTATAAACATGCCCTTGTCATTGTTGTTCTTGCCATCAATGACAAGCACACTTTGTCTGTAAACCTACCAACAAGTAATTATATTATAATATAATTATAACCAATTATATTGTAACACAATATAATAAATTATATTGGGTTATACTCAGGGTTAATAAATCTTGATTAATACATAAACCCTCGGTCCTTGGTGTATAACCTTCCATGTGTTTATAAACATGCCCAGAACTCTCGATGTCTCACTTGATTTCATATACATATATATATAATATAATATAATATAATTAATTATACTTAATATTTATATGAATATTTCAATAAGGAAATCTCGGATCGGACCTCTCGGCTTGTTTAACACATGCACCATCACCTCAAACTCCTGAGGTCTCGATGCCTGAGATCCTGATGATGATCCCACGTGTGTGTGTGTGTGTAATAGGGAGAAGGATTGGCCTTCTTGGCCCTTGGGTGATTTCCCATTTCATGCACGCTTCAAACTCTAAAACTCCCAAGGTTTGACATCCGGTAATTATGAGATAATTAAAGGAATTAATCATGTGTTTGTTAATCCCGTTTAGCATGTAAATCACCAATTTCATATTATTTTGTAATACGCTTCAACATTATAATAATATTTTATTATTTTATTAATATAGTATATCAGGATCTCGGACCCCATACATACCACGCAATCTGATTCCCCTTATTTTCTCTCCTCTGAGATCCAAGATTCAAAGAGGAATTTTGACATATATATATATATATATATAGACACACACGTTGATAAAAATGCATTAATAGGGAGGAAAGAAAATTTCTCAAACCTGCAAAGCTTGGCAATGCTTACTTCTTTGCACAGATGGGGAAAATTTTGAGCCTTCCATTTCTCACACACAAGGTCGAAATCCATAGTGTTAAAACATTTAATTGGTAAATTTGGAAATTTACCAGGAGTTACATGTCTTTACCATCCCTGCAAAAATTTATC
>SNQJ01S0059401.1:87548-107907 GCA_010110895.2 Picea sitchensis
TACATGTAGGCCCTGAAGATAATTAAAGAAAAGAATTACAAAATAAGAAAGTGTCAGGTCGGCCCTAATGTTAAAAGGAAGTGACATAAATGGTATAAATAAACATCATTATACATTCATTTGATACAAGTCAAATTTCAGAATAAATAAGAAGAAAAAGAAGGCCGAATTTCAAGGGAGGATGAATTCTTTTGGTGATGTGTTCTAAGGTATGTTATTTTCAGGTCATCTTACCATTTTTTTTATAACTTTTTTTCTAGAATGATTCAGATGGTGAAATATTTATGGTATTGAGAAGACATATCAAGGTACCTCTGGTAAAAATTTCAGCTTTTTATTCGCTATAATTATGGAGATACACTCTGTGGAAGATAGGGTTTGTGACCAGTCCTAAAGCTAGTCAAAAAATAGGTGTTTCAGGTAAAATAGTCATAAATTCTTCATAAAGAATCCAAATGAAGTGGGACCACTTCCATTGGAAAGAGTACATACTTTAGTTTCTTGTGTGCAAGTTTCGGAATCAGATGTTAAATATTGAGCGTGGGGCATGCTGTACAAGTTGGGTCTTCTAAATAGACCAGAATTGAATAAAGTCTACCATTCTTTCTATAACCACTTTTTGGGGAGGATTCAAGGAGTGAAAATTGGAGGATTTTCAGAGAATACATTGAGTAACATTATCTATAGGATCATCTTTAAAAATATAGAAAAATGTCGAGACGAGGAGAGACGGAATTCAACACGGCTAGGGCCTAAACCCTAGCCGCCCCCACTCTGGTTTTCGTTTGCAGGGGCGCGGATCTTCGGCGATAGCAGTCGATCAGGGTTTCCCGCATACAGAGGTGCGATTTTGCACCTTCAGAGTGTTCCTGCGTGGCCTGAGTTCGCCTGCGTTTTTGCATGCATGTTGGTGCAGTGGTCTTGGCTTGCCGCTGCGACTTGTCTTCTTGTTTGCTGGAGGTTGGCTACGATGGCCCCAGATCCGATTGCTGAGAGGGGAAAAGACCCTTTGGAAGCATTCAAAGCGTTACTCCGCTCGGCAGGACCCAAATCCAAGTCTTCTCTTTCGTCTAAGTTTGTTAAGAAGATGGAGGAGATCCCTTCTCTGGAGCTTTCTCCAGAGCAGCCCTGCACTCTTGCCCTCCTTCTAGCAGAAAAGGCCCTCATCGGAAAGTTTACGGGGTTATGGCCTAGCCCCAAAACGGTGGAGGCATGGATGGATGATCGTTGGAAATCGCTGATAAAGGGAAACGTTTCTCTGTTCGCAGTAGGCAGGGGTTTTTTTGTCTTCAATTTCTTGAGCAAAGAGGACTGTGATCTAGTTTTCAGATCTGGACCCTATTTCATGGGGTTGAGAGGACTGTTCTTAGCCCCCTGGACTCTTGACTTCAATCCCGAAGCTGAGATCACCGCAGCCCCTGTATGGGTTAGGCTGCCTCACCTTCCCTTGCATCTCTGGGGGACAAGATCTCTGGAGGACATTGGAAATAAGCTTGGGCGTTTCCTGGACAGTGCGGAGCCGAAAGGGGACCAGTTTACCTGCGCTCGCATTTGTGTTGAGGTTAACCTCGAGAAAGGTCTTCCGGAAGCCATTAAGCTCTCCCTGGGGGAATGGTGCCATATCCAAGAGCTGGACTACGAGCAGATTCCTTTTAAGTGCCTCTGGTTCCATGCTTACGGTCACTTCGCAAGAAGCTGCCCCAAAGCCTCTGAGGAACCGGGACCAGTCAAAGAAGATGATTTTCAGCCCGTATCTAACCGACGAAGGCAGGCAAGGCGAAAGGATCCACTAGCCCAGGCCCCGAAGGCCACTCATTCAGCAGAGGCAACTCTAGAAAATAAAAACAGTTTTGATGCACTAAAGGAAGATGAAGCCCTAGAACCAGAAGCAACAACAGTCAAGGAAGATCCTCCGGCAGACGAAAGCCTTCCGGAATCCACCCCCCCAAATTCAGTAGCAGCGAGAGAAATTTGGGCTTCAGATTCGGAACCCTCTGCCCATGCAGGTCTGGTTGTTACAGTCCCCTCTAGCGGCTCTGGGGGAACTTCTGAACCTGAAAACAATTCAGTCTCGTCTCCACCCCTTACCCGAGGGCTAAGGACCAACAAAGTGCGCAGAGAAAAGGAGGCGGCCTCCAACATTTCTTTAGGTTCTCAGAAAAAGTTGGACCCCTACATTAAGGGGAAAATTTCAGCCCCCTCGGTATAATGCTTTGCTTATGTCTTTTGCTATGCTCACAGTTTGTGAGAATTTACTCATGTAAGCATTCTTTGTCATATTCTCGAATTAGCTCAAGGAGCAGAGGGGATTGGTCTCCCAAGACATTCACAAGAAGGTTGGCAGCACTGTTAGAGGTCACCAACCTTCTTCAGATTTGTAACTTTCTGATTCTGGCTGGCCAGAATGCCGCTTAATGCAACATAACCGTTTTTGTCAAAAAAAAAACATTATCTATAGGATCAGAGTACTCCAAGAATTGAAGAATTTCAAAAATTGAAGAAGTCTCAGGAAGCATTATCAGGTTCTATGTGATGACTGGTTGATGGTAATGATTTAATGTAATTTTTTATTATCTCTCATATATTCTTAGGTAGAAGGAAGGGACAAGGATGGAGAGTTCAACTCTCTCTTGATATTGGAGGATTGTATCTTCCTCTTGGAGGTTTATCCCTCCCTTTACATTTGGAAGCTATAGCTACCTTTGGAAGTCATTACTTCCCTTGAACAATAACTATTGATTATTTCGCATATATTGTGCATGGTGTATTGTGGTGTATTGGTGTAACTCTTATACTATTGTTCATTGCTCATTGGATATAGTTGAAGGGTTCAATTATAAGTTGGAAAAGGTTTTAAATTGTACTTGATACTGATTCACCCCCCTCTCAGTATCAACAGTTTCTCCCTTTAAACTTAACCTCGTGCCACACCTCAAGATTTTTCTGAAACCTTCTTTCCAAAATCCTATTGGAGATGCCCTTTTTGGACTTCGCAAATGAATCTCAACTATTGATTCTTGAGGTCAAAATAATCTAGGTTGTCGCTTCACTAAACTTCAAATTTGTCATGAAAACACAAAATTTGACTATACAGGATGGATTTTGACTCTACAACCTGCATATCAATGCCATAAATATTTTCTTTGATGGCCCTGAAGAAAATTAAACTCGAATCTACCCAAGAATTCAGGGATTTCACTTTGGTTTAACATATTTCCCCAAATTCGTCATAGATCGAAACTGTAACAATGAATTTTCCCAATTCATGCTAGTTCTTCTCCCATACAAGCTCACTTTTGAACCTTGATCTTTGATACCAATCTGTAACATCCTCCAACTTAACTGAGGGCCATTACTCACGGAATACACATAAAAATAATTTTTTTTCTAACTAATCTTGTAGCTTACCAACTACATGAATACACACATATTTAACCATTCAGCTATCATAAATTTAAATGTAGTTACAACGGGCTAAAATAAATATGAATGCAACTAATTAACCCCATATACAACAACATATAAACCATTCACATACACAGAGTTAAAACACAACAATTTAGTTCATAAAATAACACAGAACACAGATAAACACTTATCTTTTCAGAAAAGTTGTGCAACCAATTGCTTGGGATGGATGTTCCACCCAACCATAGACTTGTTGTTCTAGATATCAATAACAATTCAACCCCAAGTTGGAGATATGAATCCACAAAAGAGGGTGTCTCTCACCATCCACCCACAACTCAGATATCCCACAACCCACTAGAATTCTTCTACAACTATCATGATTTCCACCATCTCTCTTCTTCTTGACTTTCCCAACCCAAGAAATATACCCCTTCATTGCTCTCAGTCCATAAGGTGTTACATTCATTTGTGAGGGTCTCTCTGGAACAGATAACTGAGAATAACTACTCGGAACTCACTGCTAGGAAAAACTACCAGTAAAACAACAACAATAACTTCTTGTTGTAGTGCAACTCACACAGAAGTTCACTCTTCAGGTCTAACAACCTGATTCTTCTGCAAGCTTGAGAACTTGCCTCTTCAGTATTCATCTCCCAAAACTCTCTAGAATTCACCCTCCATTGTTAGTCTAGCTCTAGAGCTCTTATTTTCCTTGTTCTCCCCCTGTTTATGCAAAAACATGACTATCTAAAAAATTGGTGTTCTGCCCATAAAAATTTCCTCTCTTTTGCCCAAGCAAGTTGACTCTTACACTCCCCAATGTTTATTGTACTTCATCCCCATGCTCGCAATAACTACGGGGCATGACTTCTCACACCCACCCTCTTACATGTATTCAGTGATTGGGCTCTCATACTCTCGAACAGAAAATAGAAGTTTTATACACATTGATAATAAAACTCAAGAATGTGGGTTTGGATTAATACCCATAAATAATTTCCCCCTTGGACCCCTCTTAAACACTCCCTTCTCTTATGGAAAATTCATCCCCCATCTATGTCCATGTCCCACAATAGTTTTCATCACATTTTATTTATTAAAATTCAAATACAATTCGCATATTACGTTGCTTGGCTATATCCACATTTCACATCTACATTATGCCTCAATTAAACTAGGGATTTTAGTGGGGATGTTACATCGATTGCTATCTCTCCAACTAGAAGATCTCCCTCTAGATCCTTGTGAACAAGATCCTCTCTACCACTGAGAGAATTCTCATAAATGGAGATGAGACATGAGGCAGAAAAACCCATTCCCTAGCCTGGGTTTTGGAACCTTATGATTATGTAGTTGCTCTTGACGATCCCGACTCACGGAATTTTTGAACAAAGGTAAGATTTCAATTTGTCAACACATGGCCTACCAAATGACAACATGAGCAACAAAAAGGCATGTTTAAATAATCCAAGGGTTGTATATACTTCCTCTCTTGGACAACCAAGTCCATTAATTCGAATAAACCTTGTCTTGGATCAAGGTCCACCAAGATTTGGGCAACGGTTCTAAACTTGCAGCTCTTGTAACTAACATATATTGCAATGAAAGTACCCAGTGAGTTACCTATGGTCTTCAATCCCACTTCTGACCTAATTCAATAGGTAGGTTAGGTAACTTGATCCACGTCGGAGCGCTAGTTAAGGCCTCCTCCTGTGCATCAAAGAGAGGGTGCCATGGTTTGGCACAAAACAAACTATGATTCCAATACCATTTATTAGACAAAATGAAACCCACATCCTCTTTGAATGGAAAATACATCTAGTCCACTCCCATGAGAGTAATAAAGGGTCGGAATGTAGCCCATGGTAGAAGCCCAATTGTTTTCTTCCCATTTATCCATAGTGCGAACCAACATACACCACCCAAAAAACTTGTCGACAATGGCGTGACTCTCTAGTTCCTCGACCTAACTTACCTGCAAATCATCACCCACCACCAGGGAAACACCCCCTGCTTAATTTTTAACTACCTTTTGTTTCTTCTTAACTGGATCTGCACAAGACTTTGTCACCCCACCACTATGCAGCCCGTCTATGACAAGTTTGGCCCCTATGAAACTTGAGCCAAAAACTACCCTTGCAGCTTGGGAAATCAACAAATCTCCATAATGGTTTTCCTGATCGGGATTAACAATGGTGAAGGGTTTACTAGACCTTTCACTATGTTCACAGTACTCCAACCTCTCCTCTCCTTGAGAAAACTCAATATGTGAGCCTGCTCTATGCATTGTCACTAACACTTTAACTCCCAAAAGTACTGGATCATGTGAATTCACTCCATATGCGTAGGGTTTAATCTGTGCCAGACAGATCTCATGATCCAGCTGCCCCAAATTAAACTCCAACATGTACATTCCTACAGAGTTGGCACTGAAAGCATCGTACCCTCTGACAACCGGATCGTCAAAGATCGATTCTTTGGACAAAGTGTCCTCGGAATAGTCTGCAAGGGGAAAAATTTTGTCCATGTCTCCTGACCCTACACAAAGAAAATGGCATAAGGACAGTCTAGTTCAATCCCCGACAAGATGGAGAAACCCTTCATGTAAAACCCTCCCCCTTGTCAAAATGGAATATCGAAAAGGTCTGAATATCAATAATATAAGAAATTAATATATGTTTATATATTAATTATATCATATATAAAATTATATGATAGTTACTAGACTTTCTCTTGTTCGAGATTCCAACCTCCTCTCCCCTGAGAAAACTCAATATGTGAGCCTGATCTATGCATTGTCACTAACACTTTAACTCCCAAAAGTACTGGATCATGTGAATTCACTCCATATGCGTAGGGTTTAATCTGTGCCAGACAGATCTCATGATCCAGCTGCCCCAAATTAAACTCCAACATGTACATTCCTACAGAGTTGGCACTGAAAGCATCGTACCCTCTGACAACCGGATCGTCAAAGATCGATTCTTTGGACAAAGTGTCCTCGGAATAGTCTGCAAGGGGAAAAATTTTGTCCATGTCTCCTGACCCTACACAAAGAAAATGGCATAAGGACAGTCTAGTTCAATCCCCGACAAGATGGAGAAACCCTTCATGTAAAACCCTCCCCCTTGTCAAAATGGAATAAAAGGTCCGAATATCAATAATATAAGAAATAATATATATTTATATATTAATTATATCATATATAAAATTATATGATAGTTATTTATCTTATATATTATATATTTCTTATTAATTATATCATATATATATATATATATATATATATATATATATATATATATATATATATATATATATATATTCTTGCTTAATTTGGAAAAAAAAAATTATGTGAGAGTTTATGAAATGTTTAATATTTTGAGTGGACAATCTACCCATCGTCAAAGACGAATAAAGCTATAATGGTAATGAAAAGAGTGCTAGTGCTAGTGATTAAAGGAAAAATTAAAGTGGTCAACTATTATAAATTATTAATAATTTAATCTATGACCATTTAAAAAATGACAGTTGGCAAAATTAATAATAAAATAATTAAACAAGTATTAAAATAATAATAAATTAAAAGAATTAGTAATAATCTGATAAAGAGAATAAACTTAATAAAGGAATGAAAATTGTTTGATTGAAGCTCAATTGAGAATTAATAATAAAAATAACAAAAGTGATATGTGTTGTCCAATAAACGATGTTAAGAAGATTAAAATTTGAAATTAATCATAAAAAAGGAAGGGCAGATGTCTAATGAATAAGGCATTAAGAAACTAAGGGAAATAATAAAGGAATCATAGGGAATTAAGTGGAAAGAGGGGAAATCAATGTGAATTGAAAAGAGAATAGGGTTATAAAAGAAAAGAAAATATTATAATAAAGAAGAATTTAAAGCAAAGAAAATTTTAGAATATAGGAAAAATCGTTTGAAAATAATAAAAAAAATTGAACATGGATAGTTAAATGAGGTCAAACGAGAAAGATGTAGAAAATTGTTAGTGAATAAGATGATGAATAGTGGGTTTCCAAGATTTGCTTAGTTTATAGTCATCCTCTTGATTAAAATTATTTGGATGTTTTTCGATTTCAAGGGCTTCCCGAATGACACGAAAGGGGTAAAAGGGGGAAGAGACAAGAATTTTGGTTTTGTTAAAGTAAATGAGGTGCTTAGAATTGTGAGAGTGTTCAATGATCACTGACTTAGAGATGCGACTGTGGTGAGTGTCAACAATGTGTTCCTTAAGGCGGGCTTTAAAGGATCTTTCGATTTAGCCAATGTATGATTTGCCACATGAGTAGGGAATTAATAGTAAACATCTTGGCCAAGCATTGGATTATATTTGTTCTTAGCAGTTTTGAATCATTGTTTAAGGGTTTTATAATATTTAAAAAGAGCTTTAATATTCTTTTAGCCAACAACTTAGAAATACAATTAGTAATTCCTTGAATGTAGGGAAGAGAGATAAGGGCAAGCGGAGGGGAAGGGGAAGAAAGGGTTTTGGATTTAGGGTGGAGGACGAAGTGGAAATCTTTATTGATTTGGGCGATAGAGTAACCATTGGCTACAAGGGCTTTTGTAAGGTGGGTTTTCTCTTTTTCAAGGAAATGGGGAGCATAGATTTAGATGGCTCAAGTTCTCAGAATTTTAAGAACCACAGATTTTTGGGCGTTTTTTATGGTGGGAATGGGCATGAAGGTATCTATCAGTGTGAGTCTTTTTCCTATAGACTTGGTGGGTCAAGGTGCCATCAGGTTGACGCGAGAAAAGAACATCCATAAAGGGGAGAGAGTTATCAATTTGAATGTGCATGGTAAATTTAATTTGGGGGGAAATGTTGTTAATATGGTTAAAGAAAGAGTTCAGTGAAGGAAGGTCGTGGGACCACACCACAAAGGTGTCATCCATTATAAATCAAAACCAGCATTTAGGATTTAAATGAAAGTTGTTTAATGCTAAAGTTTCTAAATGCTCCATAAAAATGTTGGCCACCACTAGGGATAAGGACGATCCCATAGTTGTGCCTTAGTTTGTTCATAGCAAGTTCTTTAAAGGTTAAGAGAGTTTAGGTAAGGCAGATTTCGATAAGTTTAAGGGTTTCATGGTCAACCAATTTGGAAATAATAACCAGAGCTTCCAGAACAAGGATTTTGGTGAATAAAGAAACCACATCAAAGCTCAGCATGATGTCATGTTCATCAAAGTGTAAACCATGAGTTTTTTTTTAAGAAAGTCAGAAGAGTCTTTAATAAAGGAATGGGTTTTCCCAATGAAAGAACCTACCTTATTAGTGAGAAAGTTTACTAGGGAATAAGTGGGTGCACCTATAGTGCTAACTATGTAAGTAATTTTAGTAGCATCACCTTTCTATGTTCTAACTCCACAACGCAAGATTTAGTTTATTCATATCGAAAGCTAGACTCCATAGCGCACTGAGTGGGATAACCAAAGGCATAGGTTTAAATGGCAACGATAGCAAAGGTATCATCTGCATGAGTTACATTGCCATCAATTGATCGTGATAGAGGCAAAAGCATAGGTACAATATCTAATACTTTGATCTACAGAAGACAAGCTTTTGCATATACTACAAGTTGTTGTTGAGGTGAGATCAATCCTTACATATGTAAATTGTAAATTATATTCACAATGAGAGTTGGCATAGAGACGCAGTGCTGGTGACAGTGAAGTGGTGTTAGAATATGTAGTGCATTCATTGTAAGTAAATGTTTCCGTGAATGAAGTTTTGTCAAAACAAGCAGTGCATTCATTGTAAGTAAGTGCCCCCAATGATCCTAAAAACTTAGGAAATGAAAGGACAAGAAACACATATTCAACATATCGATCATGAATTTTCCAACCCATAGTTTAACTTATGAGATATTGAAAATAATTCATAGTTTGTGCATCTAAGATGTGGCAATATCATATGAAATCACAAGGTAAATCCATGTAGCGAACAAAAACTATTCTCCCTAAATTAAACTTTAGAAACATTTGTATAAATAGAAAGTACATCACAAGGTAAATCCATGTAGCGAACAAAAACTATTCTCCCTAAATTAAACTTTAGAAACATTTGTATAAATAGAAAGTACATCCCGTTATTAGTAAAAAATGTGAACATTTATGTGCAAAATCCCACCATAAATGTAAACAAATTCCTAAGAGTCTTACTCCAAACAACTAATAATTCAAGAAGGGCTTACTTTAACTGAATAGGTAAATTTCAATTAAAGTATTTTTTTTCCAATGGGAAAAGTGCTCCATTATATTAATATATAATATATAAATCGAAGATTACAAAAGTAATTGAGTAGCACTAGAATGATGAGGAAATATAACAACTTTCGCCTATAGAGGTCTTTTGACCAATGTGGCAGGAAAGTTCAAAAAAAAGAAAATAGTGAAGAATAATATCAAAGAAAGTTGTAGTGGGAAAGGAGTCTCGACAAGCAAGCATAGGTAATTAAGATTTAAAAAATGTCTCAGTGGAAAGAACAGAGTTTTGATCAAATAGGACAATGTTGGAAGAGAACAAGTCTTAGAAAAGAGTTAAAAATAAGGAGGGCCCTCATGTCCATCTACTCAATGATTATATGTAATGATACCCATTTTTTTCTGGAGAGCATCCTTTAAGAGAAGATCTGCTGATTTGTTGTACTGACGATAGATGTGAATGAAACTGAGGTTTTTGAAAACAAGTTGTAGGATTCTTATTCTATCCTTCCAAGATGAGAGAGAAATTGCTTGGAGATCATTCCTCTTATTCAGCCACTCAATAATAATCATGGAGTTCCCAAGAATCTGAAGGGTATCTATATGAAATCTGGAGGCCAAGTAAAGCGTAGGCCAAGCCCCCAACAATTCGGCCCTGGTGTTAGTACCCGATCCACACTTGAAGGTCCATTTATAAATGGAGTTGTTTGTGATTCTGATCAATCCTCCAGCACCACTCTGTTCGCCAGATGATTGCGTTGCTCCGTCAAACCAACCTGTAGGGATGTCGTCTAGATCAGGAAGTTGATTGTTGTGCTACAGTCTAGTCTTGTGTAAGTGAAGTTCATTCCAAGTTTTAAAGAGTCCAAGAGTTTTGTGAATTGCAAAGCCAGTGGAAGGAATTCCGTTTTCAAAAATAACTTGATTCCTAACTAGCAGGCCAATGAAGGAAGATGCTTGTAAAATTATTCACAAGTCCAATGTTCAAAGCAGCTGGAGAGATTTGGCCCGTCCCAAGTGGAATTAATATTGAGAGTCCAAGTAAGTCTGCCCCAAATTTCTCTAGCGAAAGTGCAATTAATGAAAATATGATCTGCAGTTAAAGTATAGTTAAGATGACACATCATTCGCTCACGCATGGTCTTCCCTGGTCATTGAGGTACACGGTCTTTAATTATTTATACAGAAAGGCGTATACCTATTGAAGATGGGCACAATTAATGATCTTTTAATCTTAAATTATAATTTGATGGTTTGAAGATGCTGGCATATTCTTAGTCGTCCTCCAAAATCAATGGATCAAAGTTATTGTTAATAATTTCTTTGCATTTATAAATGCATCCGTTAACTTGTTTACTTTTTAACATTTACCTAATCATATTAAGAAATCACTGTAACATCATATGATTGCCACGTTTAAATGATTAACTTTTGAAATTCTTCAAAATTTCATTATCTCGCTCGGTTAGAGTTTCATTATCTGATTGGGTTTTTTTTTAACGCGAGAATTTTATTATGATCCGTAACTCTTTCGGCGTTCACCAGCCGCGGGTTAGCGGCTGTGCTAGTTATACTCCTCTCAACCTTTCCGGAACATTTTCCCCGCTATGTTATTCGGACAAGACCACTGTCTTAATTGAATTATAGTATTGTTGTGTAAGCGTTCGAATTTTCATTTCTTTATGTGTATGCGTGTCCATAAGCAGTTTGCTCTAACGTACACGGGGACCATCTTGCCTTTCTTTGTATGCGTGTCAAGCTGCAGATGGAGCGTACACTACAGTTACAAGAAGGGCGGGCCTCCCTTCTGACTTCTGTACACATGCGCTACAGCTCGGCTTCCTCTGGTTTCATTAATCACTATACATACCCGCGCTCTTTTCTATAGAATGTGCACGTATCGAACATAATGATCGAAAGCGACGAACGTAGGGCCCAACTCAACAGTATTCTTATATATAATAATAAAATTAATCGAATAATTTACTAATTCTGTAAACGTTAAAAATCCTATTATATTATTGGAAAACCTCAATTTTATATTAACAAGTATTTTAAAAGCTCAGCAAGATATTGTATTGGTGTAAACATGTGCAATATATTAACGGGTTCCTGATATTCAAAGAGTCAATATTCGACAAGATATTTATGGAGAACGTGCTCATGACAAAGCTTGACGTTAACGATTCATACTGTTTTGCTTTATTGGATGCCGTAGAGCATCTTGACCTTTTAGTTATAGGTAGATGTTTGTCAACTTGTTAGTGGAGCGTACAGTCCAATCCGTGCACAAGTGGAGAGTATAATCTAATGCGTGTTGTACAGTCCACGCAGTGGCTAGTACTTGCCAAAAATGAAAGCCCGTCACAATTGTCTTCCACTAAAAACCTGCCACGCACATAGTAGGCTCCACTGTTTTTTAAAGTTAAACCCACTGCGCGATTAATCCAACTTTTTCTAAATCATAGACAAATTAAGGCCCACTCGCATTGTAGCCTAGTGGCATCAACGTTTTCAATAAGCTGACAGATTCCAATAGTAGAGGGGCCATCCACCTTCCTCTCCTCTGCTTATATTTACTCATACCATCATTCGCCGGCATTTCTCACTTTCGCTTATTCTCTGGCAGCCCTTTAGCGCTCCCCTCACGCTACCCTTGCATTTGCCCTTTTACTTGTTTTTAGTGTTTACCTAAATATATTCTCTATAGTGGGGATTTTGGCATAGGACTCGCAACCAACGTCGCAGGCACCATTCTCAGTACTATATGGTATTATAGTCAGACTCACTATGAGGACTGCTATCACTTCGGCTATTTGTACAGGACACCTTTATTGTGTACTACTGGTCAGTGGTGTGTGAGGGGAGAACTTAAGAGTGTAATACAGGTAGTGGGTAGGACGAATTGATGAAAAGTATGATGGTCTTCCCTTGTCATTGACGTAGACAGCCTTTAGTTATTATACTCCTCTCAGCTTTTCCGAAACGTTCTACCCAACAAGACCACTGCCTTAATTGAATTATTGTACTGCTGTGTAATCGTTCGAAAAAGCTGATGCCAACTGCTATGACTTTATTAAATTTATCTTTGTCTTTTTATTTTTCATTTCTTAATGTATTAAAATAATAATAAAACATAAAATAATGAAAATTTATGTCGATTTCATTAGATATGATATATAAGAGTTTAGATCCATTAAATCTTTGTAAGTGCAAATATGTAATCCAGTGGATCTCGTATATATACACTACAGTTTAGTATGAGGAGATTTTTAATCTAAGGTAATCTATTAAAACAAGGGCAGCATGCTGGGATGCACTGCCTCTGAATTATCGATCCAAATCTTGAAGACGTGGCGTCAATTCAGGGGTTGTACTAAGTCTTCAACAAAGTGAAGTTTGTAATAATATTCTAAATATATGGACCAATAAGATATAAAAAAAACAGAATTTTTTATTATAAAAAAAATACTTTTCACTGTTTTGTATGTTTAACATAAGGTTTGAGTGAAATGTTTTAAGTCAAACCAGAAGTAATACTAAAGTCAGAGCAAACTCATGGCTATGTAGTGTCCCCACAGGCAGTACAATAAGCAGTAGGGTAAAGGTTTTATGAAATGATGATTTTTTCTGGGGATATTTACTCTAAATTTGGCTAGAAATTGTTAGATTGGTAGATTTGAGTGATTATTTCTATATAATCCGAGTGCATCTGTGTTTCTGGAGTTTTTCAGCATATTGAATCCATTTTTGCATTCAGAAATGGATTTTGAACAATAAAAAGTAGTGATTATTGTGAATTTATGTCGCCGGTGAAAAAAGCCATTTCGTAAAACAAGTAGCCTAAGCATCAAAATAATAAATAAAATAATAAAATTATGTCTTAGATGAAATATCTCGAGAAAAAGTTAAAAGTTTACACCTCCATTAAATCTACACACTGGTGTGATAGGGTAACATGTATATTCTATGAATATAATAGTTTTTTTCTACGGGAAAAGAAATAATTATTAATTAATTATAAATAAAGTATTAATTAATAATAATTAATTATTTAATTTATAAATAAATAAATAATTATATATTATTAATTAAAAATTACTAAGTATTAATTGATAATTAAAAATAAATTAATTATTAATTATAATTTATTATAAAGTATAAATTAATTAAAAAATAAAATAATCCATAATAGAATACAATATTTAAATATATAATAATAATAAAATAATACATATAATAATAAAATAAAGATTTTATTGATAATAAAGTAATATGTGTAATAATAATAAAATAAAGAAATTACTAAAATAAAAATAAAGTAATAATGTAAAATATTAATACATTAATAAAGTAAAACAATTTTCATATATTATTAATGCATTAATACATTAAAAATAATAATAAAATAATAGTGTAAAATAATAATATATTAATAATGTATAAATACATTAATATAATATTATATAAAATTATTATTGTATTAATTAATAAATATATTAATACATTAATATGTTAAAGTATTAATGTATAAATTAATTAATATTTTAAAAGTGTATAAATTAAGTATTATTTTACTTTTTATTAATGTAGTGTTAAAATTTTATTAATGTATTTTTACTTTTGCAATCTAATAAAGTATAATGTATTAATATATAAATTAATTAATACAAAACATTTTGATAATGTTTTGTCTTAATTAATTTATATATTAATAATGTATTAATATATAAATTAATTAATATAAAACATTTTGATAATGTTTTGTCTTAATTAATTTACATATTAATAATGTATTAATATACAAATTAATTAATACAAAACATTTTAATAATGTTTTGTCTTAATTAATTTATATATTAATACATTATACCTTATTAGATTGCTAAAGTAAAAATATATTAATAAAATTTTAACACTATATTAATAAAAATATATTAAAATAACATTATTACATAAATATAAACATTATATTATTACATTAAAATAATATTACATTAATACAACATTTATACATTAATAAATTGTGTAACATTTATACATTAATAAATTATGAGTACAATAATGTAATTTTATTTTTTTTACAGAAACGGATATGTTTTGGTATTAAAATTTTCGGCATAAATGTCCATTTACATGCTTCCAAGATTGTCGGGACATCTCCCAATATTTCCCCATAACCAGAATCCACCCATTTCTAATTCTGACATATTGAAGCTTCTTAGATTTTGAAATCCCCATTAGCGATGAGATTTCCCCCAACTTAAAGACACAAACAAACTGCTCAAGCAAAAGGCAATAAAACATAAAAACACTACTAAGGAATTGGATCCCAATTTTCCTTCTCATCCCATAATAGAGTGCCCGCATGACGAAGAGTAGCTCTATTTGCTTCCACATCCACCTCTTTGTTGTTGTTCCGCAACACATGGAAGAAGCTTAACTTTTGAAAGGATCTAGCAAGCTTTTTAATTCTCATCATCAATCTAGTTAGCCGAAGATCCTTCGGACTTGAATTTTCCACTAGCATTTTTATGAGAGTCTGAGAATCGCCGAAGACCGTTGCTTCTTGGCCTAATCCCCAAGCGTACCTGTGCTCAATTTGGCCCTCCATATTCTTGATGACTCCACCTGCACCTGCATTCCCCATATTACCTTTTGCCACCCCATCAAAGAACAAAGAGTAGCAAGCCATTTCCTTATTCCAATTGCTGAAACTCTCTTCTGACATTCTAATCTGCCAGTCTTTTTTCTTTTCCTCTTGGAAATCTGCATTGAGGAGCTGTAAACCCAGCAATCTACACCACTCCACCTCATGAGGGGAGAGGTTTTTATCGGTGAGATTATGCACATGCTCACTCAAAAATTATTTGAGAGTGGTTTTTATCTTAGTCATGATCACTTTTGCATTATGTGTTTTCCCCTGGAAAATCCTGCTATTCCGCTCCAACCAAATTTGCCAGCAGGTCAGCTTTCGTAAGACCAGCCAACCGGCCTTAAACCAATTGTTATTTGGGAGCTATCCAGGGTAACGGTGCAACCAATTAGCATGCAGATCGAAAATGGAGGATGGGAGCGTTATGTCCCCAGACCAATGGCTCAACACTTCGCCCCAGACTTCTAATGCAAAACTGCAATCCAACATTATATGTTGGGCGTTTTCTTCATTTACCAAACACAGTGAGCATCTAGACGGGCCATGGAAGCTTTTCCTCATGAGATCGTCTGCTGTAAGTACTCGATTGTGGCATAACAGCCAATTGAACATGTCGATTTTGGGAATACATTTTTGTTTCCAAAGACCTTTCCAGAGTGTTGGGCATGGTGGAGCATAAGGAATTGCTCGCATCATTTTATAACCTTGCGCCACAGAGTAAGAACTGGAATGCGATCCCCAGCCTCTTTGATCATGCTTCTCTTCATGTGTTGGAGCCTTCCCTTTAAGCCTGGACCAAATCTCCAGCCATGCGTTTTTAAGATCACTCGGCAAATCCGGCTTCATCCACTCCAACCAGACTTTATCTTTCCAATTACAGATGTCGAACAAAGAGACCAAACCTGCGTTCTTCATCCAGCAACACAATTCTTGAAGCTCGTGAGCATCCACTAGGAGTACATCGTTCATTATGCGATCCTCCCAAAGGTCTATAGTTTTCCCATTCCCCAGGACCCAATACAAGTTGTCAAGTATGAGCGCTTGGGCCTGCACGCACATCTTATGGATTTGCGATCCATTAGCTGATTAAACAGGTCTGTCAAGGCAGCGTTTTCTTGGGCCAATGAAGTACTTCTTCCAGAGGACACGCTAAGCCCAACCAACCTTAGGAGCAACCTGCCTCCAAAGAATTTTAGGTCCCAACACTAAATTTTGCAATCTCAGGTCTTTGAAGTTCAAACCTCCCTCTAAAATTGGCTTGGTGATTTTGTCCCAATTGACAAGTGGCAGCTTATTTCTGTTTTGTTTTCCACCTTTCCAAAGAAAGTTTCTTATTATGCCTTCCATTTTTCTGAGAATTCCAAGTGGAGCTAGCATAAGCGATGCTTGATAGGTTGGGAGACTGTTCAAGACCGACTTAATGAGCATAGTCTTCCCTGCAAGATTCAGCCAAGAAAAACCCCAAGCCTGCAATTTATTTTTAAACTTGTCAAGGAGGGGAATCCAGTCCTTACTTGAAGTATTTTTCTGAAAGACAGGCAATCCAAGATACTTGAAGTACGTCTAATGAATCGAACCGGAAAAGCCCCAACATCTGGAAATAGCAATCAGTTCAGGTTGAGACACATTCCAGCCATAAATGTGACACTTCCTAGCATTCAATTTGCTGCCTGAGGCAACGCAGAACTTATCCACCACCAATTTAAACTGATAGGCAGTGTGAACAGAAGCTTCCCCAAGGAGAAGGGAATCATCTGCAAATAAGGCATGATTGATATCTTTTACTCCTCTAACAAATTGAAGACCCAAAATATCATGATCTGTTCTTCTTTTTTCCAAGATGAAGCTTAAGGCAGAGGCTTGGAGGACAAAGAGCAAAGGGGAGAGCGGGCATCCTTTCCTTAGCCCTCTTGAGGCTTTAAAAAATTCTGTTGCTCTCCCATTCACCAGTGGAGCAATCCATGGTTCGGAAATGCAGGCTCTGATCCAACTAATGAAGCCAGGCCCAAAACCAAACTTATGCAAGACTTCAAACATAAATGAGTGCCTAACCCTGTCGAACGCATTTGCAAAATCAAGCTTAACTATCATACCTTTTTCTTTTCTCTTCAGACTTGAGTGTATCGCCTCTTGGACTAAGATTATATTATCAGCAATTTACCTTCCTTGAACAAAGCCCCCTTGGTTCTCTGGAATGAGGTCTAAAATAATCCCTTTCATTATGCTGGCAATCACCTTTGTTATGATCGTGTATCCAATATTGCACAGGGAAATGGGTCAGAACCTATTGAAGGAATTTGCACTCTTTTCTTTCGAAATGAGGGCTAGAAAAGTGGAATTCGTGTTGCCCCCAATTTTCTTACAGTCTTGTGATTTTAGAATCATTTTATGTAAATATTTTTTCACAATCTGCCAACAAATTTGGATAAAGTTTGTCGTGAACCCATCCGAGCCTGGGGCTTTATCTGGACTCATGGAAAACAAGGCAACCTTTATTTCTTTCCTAGTGACCTTAGCCTCTAACTTCTGATTCATTCTAGCTGTGATTTTAGAAGGTATCTCATTTAGAAACTTGTCGTTGCATCCCTGCACCTCTGCTTCACTGAAAAGACTTTTAAAATGGTTTAAGATAGCCTTTTTAATGCCTGGAAAATCACCATAAGTTTGGGTGTCATCCTTAATTTCTGAAATGGAATTGTAACCTCTCCTATCTTGAGCTTGCTTGTGGAAAAAAGAAGTGTTTCTATCTCCAGATTTCAACCAAAGGCTTCTGGATTTTTGCCTCTAGTATTCATCCTCCTGTCTGCAAGCATTCTGAAATTTTTGTTGTAGCTCTTCCTCCCTTTTTAATGTCTCGCTCGATATTTCTACCTCTTCCATGTAGTCTTGATTATTCTCAAGAGCTGATTGGAATTGATTTCTTTCCTCCACGGGACTAGGGATGGTTTTAGCCCAACTTTTCAAAGCTATTTTCACTCTTCTCAACCTCTCCTCCCAAACAAAGAATGGGGAACCCATGACCGACATCTTCCATATTTCTTCAACCGTCTCCAAGAAGTCCTTTTGATTTATCCAGAGAGGACTAAATCGAAAGGGGATAGTGCCTAAATTCCTTTGGGCTGAGAGAACCAGCTTTATAGGTTTATGATCCGAAGTGCTACTAGTAAGAATACTCATTTTCGCATCAAGGCCAAGAAGAAGGTAGGAACTTTGAATGAGAAACCTATCTAATCTAACAGCAATATGCCCATGGCCCACCCATTTATTTGACCAGGTGTACTTACCTCGGCAAGGCTTGATGTCAAGAAGATCCCAGTCATGAATGAGATCCTCCACCCACTCTCAAGCCGGATCTCTCACAATACATCACCCTCACTTTTCGCCCTGGCTAAGGAAAATGTTAAGATCCCCTGCAATTAGAATGTTTTCCATCTCCTCCCCATCAGCCATGTCTCTCAGAGAGTCCCAACAATATTTATTTTCCCTTGCATTTACTAGAACGTAAACATTGAAGAGGCTGAAAATCTCCTTCGATTTTTTATGTTGAAACTTTGTGAACAACCAATGAACATTTTGTTTTTCAGCTACCATATTGAGTTTGGAAGCATTCCAAAGGGTGGCTAGACCTCTTGAGGCCCCTCTGGCTGAGACAACCTTTGTCTTGCCTTTATTCCAAAAAATTTTGCTTCTTTGAAGGAAGTAATTTTCCTCCAATTGTGTCTCCTGGACTAGCATTATGTCTGGGTTTTTTGTCATGATTACACTCATCATGGCTTCTTCTTTCATATTACTCCCAAAACCTCTGTAGTTCCAGGAGATCACCTTCATTATTTATTTTTGTGAGTGATCCAGGTGGATATCGATGGCCACCCACCTTTTCCAAATGGCTTAAAACAGTTTTCTGGCAATATTGGCAATTTACTATTTTTAGCAGGTTTTAACTTCAGGGGTGATTTTGAGGGCCCAAATGAAAGTTTTTCGAGATCGAGTTTCTCAATGATATCCAAAGGCATGATTGAACCCCCAAAATGAATCTCCTCGACAATACCTTTCCAACGAGCTATCACATGCCTAAAACGGAGATTGTATGCAAAAGTTACGACCCCAGGAAGTTGATGTACTCACCTACCCAAACGGGGCCCACGTGACTTTTGGCGCTTCATCTCCTAGGGTTAGGTTTTTGGATGTCTAGGGTTTTTGGCATTCCTTCTTATTGTAAAAAGGATTTCAGAGCCTCATTGTAATCATCTTCTTGCGAATGCGAGTAGCCGTCACATCTCTTCTCAGAGATAAGCTGCCACCATTCTAGCGAGTCTTTCACTCTGTATTTTTATAGTCTCTGTACATTTCTTTCATTAATAGAAATCGTGTATTACTGTATCTCTGTATTTATGGTTGTATCTTTGATATATTTATGTTATATTATTGGATATACGCGATATCTCTGTGCATTTCTTTATTATATCTCCGCTCTCATTTCGTGCCGAAAATAATCTGGATCAGTGGTATCAGAGCAGGCTACTCTTGATCGTTTTTTCAGTGCATGTCCCCGACGAGGTCTGAGTATAGAAAGTTGGGTCTTGAGCTTGTCTCTCTTGAATACAATCGCTCTCGCACACCCAAGAAACCCTCAATGGCAGAAGAAAAGAAAAACGACGAAGTAGACGATCCTATCAATCTGTTGCTTGAGCAAGCTCTTATGTGACAGAGGGAAGAAATGATGGAGATATTTGCCCACATCCTTCAACGCCAGTCCATAGCATCAGGCGCATCTTCATCAAGTGGCCACTTTGCAGGCACCTCTCCTTTCAAGGTACAAGTTAATTTTGATATTCCTGTATTTGAAGGAGAGATAGATGAAGAAGCCCTAGAAAAATGGTTAAATCTACTAGAAGGTTATTTCTTTGTTCACAATTTTTTCGACAAAGAAAAGATCACCTTCGCACTCCTTAAAGCTCTCCCTCATGTCAAACATTGGTGGGAAACTTACTGGGAGCAAAGTTCCACAGAGGAGTCTAGAATATATGGGGCCGATCCCACTTGGGATTTTTTTGTGGATGCGG
>SNQJ01S0059401.1:112888-123040 GCA_010110895.2 Picea sitchensis
TATCACACGCCTAAAACGGAGATCGTATGCAAAAGTTACGACCCCGGGAAGTTGATGTACTCACTTACCCAAACGAGGCCCACGTGACTTTTGGCACTTTATCTCCTAGGGTTAGGTTTTTGGATGTCTAGGGTTTTTGGTATTCCTACTTATTGTAAAAAGGCCTTCAGAGCCTCATTGTAATCATCTTCTTGCGAATGCGAGTAACCGTCACATCTCTTCTCAGAGATAAGCTGCCACCATTCTAGCGAGTCTTTCACTCTGTATTTCTACAGTCTCTGTACATTTATTTCATTAATAGAAATCGTGTGTTACTGTATCTCTATGTTTATGGTTTCATCTCTGATATGTTTATGTTATATTATTGGATATACGTGATATCTCTGTGCATTTCTTTATTATATCTCCGCTCTCATTTCGTGCCAAAAATAATCTGGATCAGTGGTATCATAGAATGTTGCTCTTGATCGTTTTTTCAGTGCATGTCCCCGACGAGGTCCGAGTATAGAAAGTTGGGTCTCGAGCTTGTCTCTCTTGAATACAATCGCTCTCGCACACCCAAGAAACCCTCAATGGCAGAAGAAAATAAAAACGACGGAGCAGACGATCCTATCAATCTGTTGCTTGAGCAAGCTCTCACGCGACAGAGGGACAAAATGATGGAGAATTTTGCCCACATCCTTCAACACCTGCTGATAGTATCAGGTGCATCTTCATCAAGCGGCCAATTTGGAGGCACCTCGCCTTTCAAGGTGCAAGTTAATTTTGATATTCCTGTATTTGAAGGACAGATAGATGCAGAAGCCCTAGAAAAATGGTTAAATCTACTAGATGGTTATTTCTGTGTTCACAATTTTTTCGACAAAGAAAAGATTACCTTTGCACTCCTTAAAGCTCTCCCTCATGTCAAACATTGGTGGGAAACTTACTCGGAGCAAAGTTCCACGGAGGAGTCTGGAATATATGGGGTCGATCCCACTTGGGATTTTTTTGTGGATGCGGTAAAGGAACAGTATTACCCTGTTGGCAACTATGAGGACCAGTAAATGAGATGGACCACACTGCAGCAAGAGAGGGGCCAAGCAGTTTTGGAGTTCACCAGTACCTTCCATTCCTTGCGTACCAAGCTGGGTATCAAAGACTCTGATCGACATTTGCTTCTGAAATACCGTGGGGCTCTACAAAGATACATACAGACTGAAATGGATTTTCTGGACATCTCATCACTCTGTGCTGCTTATCGATATGCTGTTAAAATTGAGCAGAAATTTAAGCACCGGAACAAACCGGAATTCGGATCTACAAATCTGCAACAACCAAAGTATGACAAAGACGGCCCTAACAAACAGTCTCTCGAAAACCAGTTCAAGACACAGGAAAAGAAGGGTCACAGGAAGACAAAGAAGGACACCGAAAAATGGTGTGATTTCCACAAAATCCCCTTGCACAACACCAATGAATGTCGCTCAAAATAGTCATTGGTCGCCGAGATCAAAGACAAGAAGCCGAACCTTGATTCAGAATTTGATTCTGAAAATACTCGTAAAGGACAGATCATTGACGCAAACCCCACTGCTATTGTCGCGATCACAACAATTCAACCAGAAGAACCAAGAGATCCTGAAGAGGGGGAGCGTCTTTTTCATTCACAGATGTGGGTGAAGGGGACCCTGCTGCATTTTATTGTTGATAGCGGAAGCCAAAAAAAACTCATCTCAGCAGAGGTCGTCAAGCAATTGAGATTGTCGACAACACCATACCCGCAGCCATACAACATCGAGTGGCTTCAACAAGGATGAGATCTCCGTGTCAGCCAACAATGTCGATTGTCACATGGCATCCAACCCTTCAAGGATGAGGTATTATGTGATGTTGCCCCACTGGATGTCTGTGATGTTCTCTTGGGCCAACCATATATGTGGAGACGCCATGTTGTTTATGAGTCTCGACCCTGTAGTGTCATTGTTACTTTGGGGGATCATCCCTACAGAATACCAGAGGTAGTTCTGAATACTGTTCCACCTAAAAAGTTTCACAAGGTTGTATCTCATACTGCAAAATTCATCTTCTTCACAATCTATTCAAAAGGAGAACAAAAGGACACTGCAACCACTGCAGTCTTGCCCCAAGCACCTTCTTTCCAACAGAAGCAAGTCGAAAAGGCTGCAGAAAAGTGCAAAGATTCCTTCTGCACATCGTCCTCTCATGTATCTTGACTTGTTGAACAGCCTCAACCTCAACAGGTTCGTGACAGATTTCCACAAACAGAGCAGCGCGACATCTCCAGCAAGACAAGCAGTTCACCAAGATGTAGATTCAACAAACGCTTTTCCCTCTCCCCCGGGAACTCAATGAAATGGAGACCATTGCTTCCTAAGGAGGGAGGATTGATCCAGGTGGATATTGGTGGCCACCCACCTTTTTCAAATGGCTCAAAACAATTTTCTGACAATGTTGGTAATTTACTATTTTTAGCAGGTTTTAACTTCCGGGGCCATTTTGAGGGCCCAAATGAAGGTTTTTCGAGATAGAGGTTCTCAATAATATATGAAGGCATGATTGAGCCCCCAAAATGAATCTCCTCGATGATACCTTTCCAACGGGCTATCACACACCTAAAACGGAGATCGTATGCAAAAGTTACGACCCCGAGAAGTTGATGTGCTCACTTACCCAAACGAGGCCCACGTGACTTTTGGCGCTTCAATTCCTAGGGTTAGGTTTTTGGATGTCTAGGGTTTTTGGAATTCCTACTTATTGTAAAAAGGCCTTCAGAGCCTCATTGTAATCATCTTCTTGCGAGTGCGAGTAGCCGTCACATCTCTTCTCAGAGATAAGTTGCCACCATTCTAGCGAGTCTTTCACTCTGTATTTTTACAGTCTCTGTACATTTCTTTCATTAATAGAAATCGTGTATTATTGTATCTCTGTGTTTATGGTTCCATCTTTGATATATTTATGTTATATTATTGGATATACGTGATATCTTTGTGCATTTCTTTATTATATCTCCACTCTCATTTCGTGCCAAAAATAATCTGGATTAGTGGTATCAGAGCAGGCTGCTCTTGATCATTTTTTCAGTGCATGTCCCCGACGAAGTTCGAGTATAGAAAGTTGGGTCACGAGCTTGTCTCTCTTGAATACAATCTCTCTCGCACACCCAATAAATCCTCAATGGCGGAAGAAAATAAAAACGACGGAGCAGACGATCTTATCAATCTGTTGCTTGAGCAAACTCTCACGCGACAGAGGGACGAAATGATGGAGAATTTTGCCCACATCCTTCAACGCCTGCCGATAGCATCAGGCGCATCTTCATCAAGCGGTCACTTTGGAGGCACCTCACCTTTCAAGGTACAAGTTAGTTTTGATTTCCTGTATTTGAAGGACAAATAGATGCAGAAGCCCTAGAAAAATGGTTAAATCTACTGGACGGTCATTTCTCTGTTCACAATTTTTTCGAAAAAGAAAAGATCACCTTCGCACTCCTTGAAGCTCTCCCTCGTGTCAAACATTGGTGGGAAACTTACTGGGAGCAAAGTTCCACAGAGGAGTCTATAATATATGGGGCCGATCCCACTTGGGATTTTTTTGTGGATGCGGTAAAGGAACAGTATTACACTGTTGGCAACTATGAGGACTAGTACATGAAATGGACCACACTGCGACAAAAGAGGGTCCAAGAAGTTCCAGAGTTAACCAATACCTTCCATACCTTGCGTACCAAGTTGGGTATCAAATACTTCGAGCGACATTTGCTTCTGAAATACCATGGGGCTCTACACAGATACATCCAGACTGAAATGGATTTTCTGGACATCTCATCAGTCGGTGCCGCTTATCGATACGTTGTTAAAATTAAGCAGAAATTTAAGCACCAGAACAAACGAGAATTCGGATCTGCAAATCCGCAACAACCAAAGTATGACAAAGACGGCCCTAACAAACAGTCTCCCGAAAACCAGTTCAAGACACAGGAAAAGAAGGGTCACGGGAAGACAGAGAAGGACACCGGAAAATGGTGTGATTTACACAAAATCCCCTGCCACAACACCGATGAATGTCGCTGAAAACATTCATTAGTCGTCGATATCAAAGACAAGGAGACGAACCCTGATTCAGAATCCGATTATGAAAATACTGGTAACAGATAGATCATTGACGTAGACCCCACTGCTATTGTCGCGACCGCAACAATTCAACCAGAAGAACCAACAGATCCTGAAGAGGGGGAGTGCCTTTTTCATTCATAGATGTGGGTGAAGGGCACCCCGCTGCATTTTATTGTTGATAGCAGAAGCCAGAAAAACCTCATCTCAGCAGAGGTCGTCAAGCAATTGGGATTGTCGACAACACCACACCCGTAACCATACAACATCGGGTGGCTTCGACAAGGACGATATCTCTGTGTCAGCCAACAGTGCCGATTTTCATATGGCATCCAACCCTTCAAGGATGAGGTATTATGTGATGTTGCCCCACTAGATGTCTGTGATGTTCTTTTGGGCCAACCATATATGTGGAGACGCCCTACTGTTTATGAGTCTCGACCCCGTAGTGTCATTGTTACTTTGGGGGATCATCTATATAGAATACCAGAGGTAGTTTCGACTACTGTTCCACCTAAAAAGTGCCGCAAGGTAGTATCTCATACTGCAAAATTCAGCTTCTTCACAATCTGTTCAAAAGGAAAACAAAAGGACACTGCAACCACTACAGCCTTGCCCCAAGCACCTTCTATCCAACAGAAGCAAGTTGAAAAGGCTGAAGCGAAGTGCAAATATTCCTTCTGCACATTGTCCTCTCATGTATCTCGACTTGTTGAACATCCTCAACCTCAACAGGTTCGTGACAGATTTCCACAAACAGAGCAGTGGGACGTCTCCAGCAAGACAAGCAACTCACCAAGATGCAGATTGAACAAACGCTTTTCCCTCTCCCCTGGGAACTCAACGAAATGGAGACCATTGCTTCCTAAGGAGGGAGGATTGATCCAGGTGGATATCGGTAGCAACCCACCTTTTCCAAATGGCTCAAAACAGTTTTCTGGCAATAATGGCAATTTACTATTTTTAGCAGGTTTTAACTTGCGGGGCCATTTTGAGGGAAAAAATGAATGTTTTTTTAGATTGAGATTCTCAATGATATCCTAAGGCATCATTGAGCCCCCAAAATGAATCTCCTCGAGGATACCTTTCCAATAAGCTATCACACGCCTAAAACGGAGATCGTATGCAAAAGTTACGACCCCGGGAAGTTGATTTACTCACTTACCCAAACGGGGCCCACGTGACCTTTGACGCTTCATCTCTTAGGGTTAGGTTTTTGGATGTCTATGGTTTTGGGCATTCCTGATTATTGTAAAACGACCTTCAGAGCCTCATTGTAATCATCTTCTTGCGAATGCAAGTAGCCGTCATATGTCTTCTCAGAGATACGCTGCCACCATTCTAGCGAGTCTTTCACTCTGTATTTTTACAGTCTCTGTACATTTATTTCATTAATAGAAATCGTGTATTACTGTATCTCTGTGTTTATGGTTGCATCTCTAATATATTTATGTTATATTATTGGATATGCGCGATATCTCTGTGCATTTCTTTATTATATCTCCGCTCTCATTTCGTGCCAAAAATAATCTGGATTAGTGATATCAGAGCAGGCTGCTCTTGATCGTCTTTTCAGTGCATGTCCCCGACGAGGTCCGAGTATAGAAAGTTGGGTCTCGAGCTTGTCTCTCTTGAATACAATCACTCTTGCACACCCAAGAAACCCTCAATGGCGGAAGAAAATAAAAACGACGGAGCAGACGATCCTATCAATCTGTTGCTTGAGCAAGCTCTCACGTGACAGAGGTACGAAATGATGGAGAATTTCACCCACATCCTTCAACGCCTGCCGATAGCATTAGACGCATCTTCATCAAGAAACCACTTTGGAGGCACCTTGCCGTTCAAGGTGCAAGTTAATTTTGATATTCCTGTATTTAAAGGATAGATATATACAGAAGCCCTAGAAAAATGGTTAAATCTACTAGAAGGTTATTTCTCTGTTCACAATTTTTTCGACAAAGAAAAGATCACCTTCTCACTCCTTAAAGCTCTCCCTCATGTCAAACATTGGTGGGAAACTTACTGGGAGCAAAGTTCCACAGAGGAGTTTGGAATATTTAGGGACGATCCCACTTGGGATTTTTTTGTGGATGCGGTAAAGGAACAGTATTACCCTGTTGGCAACTATGAGGAACAATACATGAGATGGACCACACTGCGGCAAGAGAGGGGTCAAGCAGTTCCAGAGTTCACCAATACCTTCCATACCTTACGTACCAAGCTGGGTATCAAATACTTCAAGTGACATTTGCTTCTGAAATACCGTGGGGCTCTACACAGATACATCCATAATGAAATGGATTTTCTGGACATCTCATCAATCGGTGCTGCTTATTGATATGTTGTTAAAATTGAACAGAAATTTAAGCACTAGAACAAATGGGAATTCGGATTTGCAAATCTGCAACAACTAAAGTATGATAAAGACGACCCTAACAAACAGTCTCCCGAAAAGCAGTTCAAAACACAGGAAAATAAGGGTCATGGGAAGAAAAATAAGGACACCGGAAAATGGTGTGATTTCCACAAAAGGCCCTGGAAAAACACCGATGAATGTCGCTCAAAACAGTCATTGGTCGTTGAGATCAAAGACAAGGAGCCGAACCCTGATTGAGATTCTGATTATGAAAATACTGGTAAATGACAAATCATTGATGTAGACCCCACTGCTATTGTCACGACCGCAACCATTCAACCAGAAGAACCAATAGATCCTTAAGAGGGGGAGCGTCTTTTTCATTCACAGATGTGGGTGAAGGGGACCCCGCTGCATTTTATTGTTGATAGCGGAAGCCAGAAAAACCTCATCTCAGCAGAGGTCGTCAAGCAGTTGGGATTGTCGACAACACCACACCCGTAGCCATACAACATCGGGTGGCTTCGACAAGGACGAGATCTCTGTGTCCGCCAACAATGTCGATTGTCATACGACATTCAACCCTTCAAGGATGAGGTATTATGTGATGTTGCCCCACTAGATGTCTATGATGTTCTCTTGGGCCAACCATATATGTGGAGACGCCATGTTGTTTATGAGTCTCCACCCCGTAGTGTCATTGTTAATTTGGGTGATCATCTCTACAGAATACCAGAGGTAGTTCTGACTACTGTTCCACCTAAAAAGTGCCGCAAGGTAGTATCTCATACTGCAAAATTCAGCTTCTTCACAATCTGTTCAAAAGGAGAACAAAAGGACATTGCAACCACTACAGCCTTGCCCCAAGCACCTTCTTTCCAACAGAAGCAAGTCGAAAAGGCTGCAACAAAGTGCAAAGATTCCTTCTGCACATCGTTCTCTCATGTATATCGACTTGTTGAACAATCTCAACCTCAACAGGTTCGTGACAGATTTCCACAAACAGAGTAGCATGACGTCTCCAACAAGACAAGCAGCTCACCAAGATGCAGATTCAACAAATGATTTTTCCTCTCCCCAGGGAACTCAATGAAATGGAGACCATTGCTTCCTAAGGAGGGAGGATTGATCCAGGTGGATATCGGTGGCCACCCACCTTTTCCAAATCACTCAAAACAGTTTTCTGGCAATGTTGGCAATTTACTATTTTTAGCAGGTTTTAACTTCTGGGGCCATTTTGATGGCCCAAATGAATGTTTTTCGAGATAGAGGTTCTCAATGATAGCTAAACGCATGATTGAGCTTCCAAAATGAATCTTCTCGACGATACCTTTCCAACAAGCTATCACACACCTAAAACGGAGATCGTATGCAAAAGTTACGACCCCGGGAAGTTGATGTACTCACTTACCCAAACGGGGCCCACGTGACTTTTGGTGCTTCATCTCCCAGGGTTAGTTTTTTGGATGTCTATGGTTTTTGGCATTCCTTCTTATTGTAAAAATGCCTTCAGAGCATCATTGTAATCATCTTCTTGCGAATGCGAGTAGTCGTCACATCTCTTCTCAGAGATAAGCTGCCACCATTCTAGCGAGTCTTTCCCTCTGTATTTTTACAGTCTCTGTACATTTCTTTCATTAATAGAAATCATGTATTACTGTATCTCTGTGTTTATGGTTGCATCTCTGATATCTTTATGTTATATTATTGGATATACACGATATCTCTGTGCATTTCTTTATTATATCTCCGCTCTCATTTCGTGCCGAAAATAATCCAGATCAGTGATATCAGAGCAGACTGCTCTTGATCGATTTTTCAGTGCATGTCCCCGACGAGGTCCGAGTATATAAAGTTGGGTCTGAAGCTTGTCTCTCTTGAATGCAATCACTCTCACACACCCAAGAAACCCTCAATGGCGGAAGAAAAGAAAAACAACGGAGCAAACAATCCTATCAATCTGTTGCTTGAGCAACCTCTCACGCGACAGAGGGACGAAATGATGGAGAGTTTTGTCCACATCCTTCAACGCCTGCCAATAGCATCAGGTGCATCTTCATCAAGCAGCCACTTTGGAGGCACCTTGCCTTTCCACGTGCAAGTTAATTTTGATATTCCTGTATTTGAGGGACAGATAGATGCAGAAGTCCTAGAAAAATGGTTAAATCTACTAGAAGGTTATTTCTTTGTTCACAATTTTTTCGACAAATAAAAGATAACGTTCGCACTCCTTAAAGCTCTCCCTCATGTCAAACATTGGTGGGAAACTTACTGGGAGCAAAGTTCCACAAAGGAGTCTGGAATATATGGGGCCGATTCCACTTGGGATTTTTTTGTGGATGCGATAAAGGAACAATATTACCCTATTGGCAACTATGAGGACCAGTACATGAGATGGACTACACTGCGGCAAGAGATGGGCCAAGCAGTTCTGGAGTTCACCAATACCTTCCATACCTTGCGTACCAAGTGTTGGGCTCTGGATTTATAACATTTTCTTACTGGTTCTTGAAGATATTGTTTACTCTCCTGAAGTCTTTTGTTTAGCAAATGGAATTCTTTCTGTGCTATTCATATTATGTTACACATATATGGGCCTTGGATCAAAACCACTCAAAACACAAGATAATATCCCAATATGTGCTTCAATCATTGGACAAAATCTTGCTCTGCATTCACTGGAGCTTGGCCATGAATGGGTGAAGGAAAGGGTTTAAAAACAAAGATATAATTTGGATGCACTGTCACCTCTTGGTGCAAATGCTGTAAAGGGCAGACAAGGAGTAATTTATCTCTGGAGCAAAGTTACCAACTGGTGCTTCTAATGATGTTGAAGTTGTTAAATGGTTTGCAAAAAGACATGGGGTTATTGTTATCCCCGGTAGTGCTAGTGGAGGACCAGGGTATGTTTGTGTTTTATTTGGGAATGCTTTCGGCAATATTCTTCAAGATGTGCAACTTGTTAAGATCAGCATTTACTTCAGTTTCTGGGGTTATTGGGCAATATGCAAAATGCCAAGATAAGTTTGACTCTGAACAAACTAAATAGAGTACTCTGCGATTTGAGGGGGAATCTCTACAGCTGGACCTTTCCTTGACAGAATAGTTGGCGCCCTCTGCCACTTCATAAATCCATGCATGTGTAACGCAGGGGGGAAACTGTTTGTTTGAATCATTGAAACAGCTGGCATCAAGCATTTAAATTCGTGCATAACGCAAGGAAGAAAATCGTGGCATGATTAACTGTGTAAAACGTGTCTCATCCTCCGGCAATATTCTTAAAACCGTTTTATAACTTCTTGGGCGAAAAGCCACGCATTGCCAGAGATCTGGAGCGTTATGCAAAGAGATGCCATGCATTGCCAGAGATCTGGAACGTTATGCAAGGAGATGCCATCCATTGCCAGAGATCAAAAACGTCATATGAGAGCTTCTATGCTCGAGAAAAGATAGAAATGATGTAGAGAAATATGTAGAGGAGATCTAAAACGCGCTATGTTTGAGAGATGATGGGGGGAATAGCTGATACAGAGAACATAGCTTGGAGGAATGTAATCTTTTTGAGTAGATGAAATAGAACCAGAACGCATTTTCTTCTTTTAGTCTTCTGTCTTTTTATTAATTCTGAAGCTTGTCTATAAGAATGGATTAATGGTTAATTATCAATGCAACTTGGATAGG